>MU223547.1:4219872-4255482 GCA_018584345.1 Thuja plicata | reverse complement strand
GCTTGTTAAATCATTGTTTTAATATTTTGTGTTTCCATCAATGCCAAAGAGGGAGATTGTTGGAAAGTGACAATGCAAGCAATTGTTATTTTGTCATTGTTGTCAAACCTTAACTGGTGAGACTATTATTATCTGTTTGAGTATTATATCTATTGTTGATGAAGAAGATTTAACAAGAAGACCAAGTGAATGGTTGAGCTAAGGAAACTAAAAGGGTATTTGATCAGTTGGCACTCTGGCAAAGTAATTTGTTGTTTATCTTTCAAAGATAGTTTTTTTGGCTATTCTGTGTTGAGCAAGTTTGGCTTGTGCCGAGCAAAGTTTCTTGTGTTGAGAAAAGTTGCTTGTGATGAGAAAAAGTTGTTCAATGTCGAGCACCATTGAAATTGCCAAGTGGAAACAGTGATGTTGTTCGACTTACAGTAATTGGATTAATAATGAGATTTGAGATCTCTGGCCGACATAGTTAATTTTATTTGGATATGTAATGTTAATTAAAGATTGATCCATGTCATTTAATGTATGGGTAACCATAATTAATGCATGGTTTCAAGATTTAATTAGAGACTACTTTAGAGAAGTAAATGTAATGCAAAGATGGAATGATCCGTTAGATATGACCTAACCTAAGATCTACGATCTTGTTTAAGCGGCAAAAGATTTATGTGACCAAGACAAAGAGGTCTATGATAACCTCAAGGGGTTATTCACTATGTGTGGAAGAATGTATGTGTATGCAAGAGGTTTGCATAGTTGATTTACTATTTGGCATGATCTAGCAGAGAAGGCAAAAGGAAGAAGTAGAAAGTTGCATGTGTGATTGCTTGATGGATTTCCAAGCAGGTCAGAAGGTTGAAATGACAATGCAGGCTATTCAGTAAGTTAACATCAGAGCTGTAATTGGATCTGAATTGCAAAGTAAGTTGTATGTATCAGATCACAACTGCTGATTACTTTCTTACCATTGTATCAGTTAAATCCTTTAACAAGGTTAACTTAACGGTCATTTGTATAAATCCTCTAACAAGGTGACATTCAGGTGGAATGATCTAAGTCCTCTAATAAGGCCACTCCTAGCAGGGTAAGTAAATCCTTTAACGAGGTCACACCTAGAAGTGTGTTATTGTAACCTTTAACAGGGTTGGCTCCTCACAGGGCATCACTTCAGAAGAGTGAAAACTTGGTAGCATGTTACTGGTGGTTTTTCCCATATTTGGTTTCCACGTTAAATACTTTTGTCAACTTGTGTAAATGCTTATGGTTTTCTTTACTGTTATTTTTCTACAAGCTAATTTCAATTGACAGTAATCTGCATGAATAAGTTGTTGAATTACGCTACGGCTGCCGAGTAGATCTGAAATTTAGAAAGTTTTATTTTCTACATCTAGACTCAAGGATAAATTATTCACCCCTCCCCTCTCAGTTATTCTAAATTCATTCTAACAACACATTAAGCACAAATTTCTAGGCATGCACCCAAGTGGTTGGAGAAAAGGGATACCTACTGGTATACATATTTCTGACAGTTACTGAAGATAGAACAACACATGGGTTAATGGTGAGTTATTTGGTATGATTAAGATTATTCAGAGGAAAATGAAGGGAAGATATAGGATACCTAAAGAATTAGTTGATAAGTACAAGGATACAATATATTTCATGGTTGAAACTGATTGTGTATGATTTGATGCAGTTGTACCAAGGAAGAAATGGTGTTATCCTATTGGATATGAGGTAAGTTCTAAGGTATTCACTATGCAAATTGAACATGTCTTTGCATTTGAGATAGATACATCTAAGGAGAGATGGGGAACTTATGAGGAAAAATTAGCTAAAGTAAGAGAGGAATAGAGTAGAGGTTTGAGGAAGAGAAAAGTGGACAAAATTGTGCATGAATGTGGTATTAAGGAAGGATTCACAGAGGAAGAGTTGAAGGAAGTGAAGAAGAAGTTACCAAAAAAATATTATGGATTGGCAAGTTCTTCTACTGCAGCTATTACACCTCCTGAAGTAGTGATGGTAGATAGTCCACCTCCTATGGTTATTGATGTAACCTCCCCTCCACCATAGCATCCCTTGCATGCAAAAAAGATTACTCCTAGAGTGAGCACCAGATCCAGCAGTTTGATTTCACCACCTAAAGAACCTAGAACTATGAGAGAAGAGAATAAAACTGAAAGTGAGAATCATATATGTAAACCTGACTTAAATATGATTGAGAAGAGAGCTATCGAGAAAGGGAAGTTATTTTATATTAACAAATACTATGAAAGGTATGAGGAAAGTGATAAACTTTGGATTGACGATGTTGTAGTCAATCATTTACTTGTTTTCAAAAAGAATCTATTGGAGATAGAGGGCAATATACCTAAAGAGTTATATGGTAGATTGGAGACTAGGAAACAACTAGCACAGATTGAGGATGAAACTATCAAAAACAAAGAAATTGATAATATGTTTCCTGTAGTTTCTATGCAAGAAAGAGACAGAATATTTAAGGAACTAAAACCTTTATTGAGAACTAAGACTATATTAGTGAATATTATGGCAATAAAATATGATGAAGTTATAGAAGAAAATTAGAAGGCACTGGATCATATATTAATGAACATTATTCTTGAGAATACCCCACTTTCTACAACTACTATGCCTACACCCTTAGGAATGGGAGAGAGTTCAAAGACAGCTGAGACAAGTGTTGAGAAGAGCGAAGTTAATATGCAACCATATTTATATGTTTTTGGTGTGCCTGTGACTCTTGACTCTTCACATTATGAGAAGGGCCCATTTAAATAAAATAATGACAATACAATGACCAAGGAAAAAGGACAGAAAGAATTGGAGTAGAAAGAAGAAACAACAAAGGTTGAAGTCAAGAATGAAGTTGACATATCTACTACCTTATTGTTGGCAAGTAAAGATAAATATATTGATATGGATGTTGATTTCATGGATGAGGATGAGTTGGTAAAATTATCTCTTACTACACTTACTAAAGGAAAGGATAGATCTTACAAGAAAAGTGACAAGAAGACCAAGGTGATGTCTAGAGAAATTGATACTATGAACAAATTTCTCCCAGCACCTATTGTTTTTCAGAATAGAGATCATGTAGAGAACTTGAATTTGGCACTTGATGCCTTTGATGGATAGTATGAGAACTTGGTAAAGATTGCAGAAGGAAAGGCATAAAATAATTACTCAGAGAAGAAGCTATTTGAATTTTACCATTATATCTCATGGGACTTGGGAATTCTGAGAACCAGTACTACAAATGAAAAGAGTTGTATTGCACATGGTAGGAAACTATTTAGTTATTGCATAAACCCTATCATACCTATTTAGAATGTTGAAGACATTATTTCCAAGGACATGGAAACCTTGAACAACATGATGGACGGTTGTGAGACCTCTTCACAATCTGTAACAGAATTGGACAAGGAAGTAACAAGAATTTTGGCTAAAATGAATGTATTGGATATTGAGACAGGGAGATTTTTGACAAGGTTTAGTTTTCTGAAGAGTTTAATCACTCCTAAGCTATCAATTGTTGAAGCCCACTTATCAGACATGGAGAAAACTATAGAATCATTGGCTAACTCTATGCCAACAGAGTTGAAAGAAGAATAGACAACTTCATTTGCATTAAATGGACTAATTCATGTTAGTCAACTTTTTCTTAAGTCATGGAGTATAGAAGTGAAGATCTTGGAAGATTCATTTCAAGATATTTTGAAATTGTTAAGAAAGCCCTAATTTTATTACTTTTGTTACGCACCTTTGTCATTGTTGTCAAAGGGGGAGAAGAGAGAAGAGAAAAAATGAATAAGAGAGAAGAGAAAAAATGAATAAGAGAGAAGATAAAAATGAATAAGGGAGAAGAGAGAAGAAAAATGAATAGAAGAGAAGAGAGAAGAAAAATGAATAGAGGAGAAGAGGAGAAGATAATGTATAAGGAAAGATAGTTTTGTTTTGTTGGAACACTTAGTCATTTTTTTGTTACGTGTTGTCATAAATTCCAAAGGGAGAGATTATTGGAAAGTAATAAATTTTGTATGATGTGATCCAATTTTTTGTTTTCATTTATGGAAACACATCTTTCATACTAATCGATTCATTTACCATTAAGTTTTGTTGACTCTAAAATCGGCTAAGTATAGAAGTAGAAATAAAGAGGTATTTTGAGTATCGAAGATCAAGATCGATGAGTTATGCAAAGCGAGCTTAGACAAAGATATATGGATTATGTGTGATCTCCACCAAAGATCTATTTTTTTTTGGTGATGTTTATAGTAAGTTAGAGATATTTGAAGACAGGAATATAGCAACAGAACAAGGATATAGAGCATTTGGACATAACTGATGATTCGGGGAGTATGACATGGACTCCTGGAAATTTGAGTTGGATTATGATTGTTGATAACCTATATTTTGATTATGTAAGAGTTTCAACTATGAATTTGATATTTACTTTATTAAATTTATTTTGTATTGAGAGCTGACTATGTAATATTTGTATTTGAGAGCCGACTTGGTAAAGACGAAAGATATATATGTAAGATCTTTTTGTTGAGAAAAGTGAGAGCTGTGTGAATAGAGATTTGGATATAATATACAAATGGCAGAGAAGAGGATGACAAAGATCATTGAAGAACTATGAATGGAAATATCTAGAACTATGACTGGAACTATCTAAGCATTAGAGATGCTTGTTTTGTTCATTACTTAGAAAATTTTGTAACAGAACTATACTGTAAGAAATGTATGCTCATTTGGACCCTAATAGGGTGTTGTATACATTTAACAGGGTTGGTATTCCTCTAACAAGGAACTTTAGTATGTAATATTCATCTCCTAACAAGGATAGGTCTCCTAATAGGGACACTATACTTTAGTGCATTCTTGTGGGTACCATCCCAACCTGATTTTTCCCTTGGCCAAGGTTTCCTCGACAACAAATAATGGTGTTATGAGTACTGTGTTATTTTATTATGGTCTTTTAATTTCTAAAAGTTTATGGACTATTTATAAATGGTTGAAAAGTTTTATTAGGTGTTGTAATACTGATTCACCCCTCTCTCAGTATTATCTAATCCTAACAAAAAAATTTTCAAAGAAATTGCATATAAATCTCCACCCCAGCTGCACATATTATGGATATCTGGTGACAAAAATGAAAAGTGCACCAAAAGTTGGAAGACAAATTTGACTTTGAAAGGAAAATGTCGTGCATAAATTTAGAAATTGGAATGAATCCCACAAACTATTCTTCTTTCAAATTCATTTATGTCTTCCAACCTTTGGTGCACTATTCCAATTTCTTGCTACTATCCTCTTTGTTTGCAAGCCTCAAAGCTCACATAGTTGGTCACAATTTAAAATTTTAACCCAAGGCAAGATGGAAAGAAGTAGTCCATGTATCCATTACCAGACCTTCGATGGTTTTTGGAGATCGTTCAAGTGTGATGCATTGTAGACTGCTTCTCCTCTCTTAAAATAGTGACCACGAGCATTTCAGAGACCCTACACAACTAGTGTTCCAAAAGGATGAAAAACGAGGGAAGAAACAAAAAATGCAACCTTAATTCGGGCTTAGTCATCAAACATATTGCTAAAAATAGCCCTTTTGATATGATCAACACCTCCTTGGTTTCCATGTCAATTTGGTTTGGCTCTTGAAAACATGCCCATTGCTGAACAATGTGGATTGAGGAGCATGTTATTGCATTGATCATTTTAATTGGCCTCTCCTATTCACTTGGCAACTTCAACCTTGCTTTTTACAAATCATAGATCAAACCTCAAGGAAGCATGCCTTAACTTTCAATGGTTAATTGATAGAGTGCACTTTTCTGACATGGTCCATTTCCCTTTCCATTGTTAAAATATTTAAGCTTGATCAAACATTAATACCCTCCCAACAATGCACTGATGAAAATCCCACCCATGCCATGCAAAAACAAACTGGGCCCACCATTTTTTTTCACCCAATATTCAAATTATACATTTGAAATTACTTTAAAATGATTTAAATAATTTTTTCACCCCACACCTTTATGTTAATTGATTCATTATTATTTCTTAGTAATTCAATGTCAATGTCATTTTTTCCAATAAAGAGTAGGTAATTCAACATTTTTATACAAATAGGTGAGTATTTTTCAACAATTACTTTATTATCCCTATTACATATTCTATTTTAAATTCAACTTTCATTGCATAATTAAACATCTTTATAAGATTGGTCTTATTATGACATAAATTTAAAATGCAATATCAACTATCAATTGTAAATTGCCAAAGTAAATTTTTCTACACAAAATAACTTTAGCTCTTTCAAAATCTATACTTTTCATGAACTCTTTAAAATGTAAAATTAAACTAAACATAAGATATATAGCTATAACCATAGTGAACTAAATCTAGATGTAACACTAATGGTTCTAGAAATTTCATCAACTATAAAATAAATTATGTATGAAATTGCACATGGGAAAATAATACGTTACTTCCAACAAAAATACATATTTTTCAAAAAATAGAAAGTTTTAATTGGTTATGTTACTTTAAGCTTAAAATACGTATTTTACAAAAAATAGAAACTTTTAATTTACTATCCATAATGTATGTTAGATTAAATAAAAGTACTATTTAAAAAAAATAATGACTTATGTTGCTTGAACACTTATATTTTACTTATGACCACTTCTATATAAATATTTTTTAGAATGTCTATATATCTAAATATAACTAAAAGATGAACCAAAATAAATAGTGGAAACATTTGAACATGCGATCAGTTGCAAATACATCTTCACCCCAACTCTCATTGTGCAACTACAAATGCTCTACAATATCATGCTTCATAATAAATCTACTAGAAAATAGAAAACTACATAGATATTTGTAGGTATAGTGGTACAAGCATTATGATATTTGAGATCTCCATTTGGTCATTCTTTCACTAGTACATTTTGGCAAATATGTGACTACGTGACTAAAACTAATCAAAATCTACTAATTTTTTTGCAATTCACCAGTATAAATGACTAAATAAATAACTAATTTGGTCATCGGGTAAAATCACAAGGTCAAACAAATAAAAATAACTAAATAATTAGTCACACAAATAAAAAATGATCAAATGATAAGCAATATATTCAATGATGTTTCTATGTTTTTGATTAAAAAGTAGCCAAAATGAGGGGGCTGACCCATTACAAGAAAAATAGCAAGAACGAGAAGTGCCAAACTAACAACACATTACCAGCACCAGCACACCCTCAGCCAATACCCTTCTTTAAAATAAAAAACACAAAATGAGTGACCATAGGTCCCAAATTCACAGCAAATTTGGTAACCAACCTATGAGCACCAACAAGAACAGTCCCAGCTAAGTTAACAACATAGTCCCAAATAACCCAAAAAATATCATAAAACCACATACCAATACCAGTCTTACAGATAACAGAATCATTAAACATATTAAAAAATAGGCCCTTAAAAGCCGCCCACCAACAGTAAAATTTTAAGAACAACATGAAAAACAGAAGGAAAGTCATATGGGGTTTTCCCCCCTTCATTGAGAAACAGCTTCAACCAGTCCTCCATCATAAATTTGAAGAGATTCTCATCGTCCTTCTCCTTCTCTGAGGTCTTTAGGATTTCTAGTTGAGAAGGTGGAGTTTAAATGCGAAGTCTTCCACCATATTAAAACTCGTGCCAAGCTCCTTGATCTCACCTTGCAGCACCTATAAATCCTCTTTAGAACCAAGGCCCTGGATCTTACCTTGAAGTCATTGAAGATCATCCTTCATTCAATGCATTTCCAACTTAAGGTCCTCATTTTTGTCCTTTGAGGCACTGGCTTTATTCCCCTCAGTGTCCTTCTTAGTAGTAGACTCCTCTGACATGCCCAATGGAGAAGGAGCAGTAAGAGGAGACTTAAATTTTTTTCCTCCCGATACTTTCAATCTGGAAAAGTCCACAATGGGAATTTTGAAACTAGAAGACACTTGTGTGGATTCCTGGCTTCTTTCACCTCCCTCCCCAGTCAGGATATCTTTTCCCTTCTCCTTGTCGTAGTTATCCTCCTTAATTTTATCTTTTCCCCTTCTTGTTTTCTTCACTTTTCCCTTTTCCTCCCTTTTTCCTCCTCAGACTCCACCTCTTGCTCAACCACCTCAAGATACATTTTCCTAACCACCTTCTACTTGACATGGGAGTTGGACGCAATTCTGTGGGACCTCTTCCTGCTGTCATTATCCTCCTCTTCTTCTATAGAGTCCATGTTGATTTGAACTTCCCCCACCTTACCAGTGTGACCCTGACAAATATCTTTAGAGTTTTTCCCTAGGGGAGTAGGCATTTTAGAGGATGAATTAGGTTGAGATGAGGAAGCAACTTTCTCTTTAGGGTTATTGGTAGGGATGGTATTCAATTATTTCAAGGTAACAATTCTTAGAGGACACAAAGCTCGGTGAAAATTATACAACAGAAGTATGAGCCCTTAGTGGAGGATACAATAGTTTTTCTTGGTTTTTTCCTTCCCCCTCATATCCATAATTGAAGCTTCCAACAAATGCAATAGAAATAATGGGATGAAAATATATTCATTATAAAATAAATGATTTAACAATGGGAAATGATAATTATAGCAAGTCCCAAAATGACCTTCAAGGGTGAGATATTTCATTAGAATTAAGAATACCTCATTCCATGGTTCAAGTAAGTATTCACGCTTGAGTCCACCATGGAAATCAACATTGTCCTCCATTTTTTTGAAGAATCTATTGACGTTAGTGTCATCCCTGCTCTTGGTAACCTTCCTCCACTTTTTACCCTCTAAGGATAAACTTGTGGCTTGAGATATCACTTCTTCATTTATCTCGAAGGTGATACCATTAATGGTGACCTTACGATCTTCCCAAGAATCAACAAGTTGCATTGAGATGATTTCATCGCTTCCCTCCATAGCTTCCATGTAAGGGTAGAACCCACCTTATTTTAGGTACATTACAGCACAAGGTTTTTTGAGAAACCCATCCTCAATTTTAGGTGGTTTCACTCTCACCATATCCCCTCCCATCTCAGCACCATTCTCTGAAAGTTGCACTTCTTCCTAAGGCTCTAGACACATCACAGCTAAAATACCATTGTAAAACATAGTCCAAAACCTATCCTAGCTCAAAAAATCATTGTAGCAAGCCAACATACCCAAAATAGTGGTAATTCTAATCTCCTTAATGAAAATATGGTAATCTGACCCGCATAAATTACTGTTCACATGAGGAGGCATATTAATAACAATAAAGGCCTATAAAATAATATGATTGCAAATCTTGGGAATAAAATGTTCATAAATCCTAGTTGTCTTTTCACTAGTCACATATCTTGTGCAAATCCCCGCACCATATTTTCTCTTAAAATTCCCCATACAAACACCATATATGGAAATAATAATCCCTCTTATCTACAACTTACCATAATTAAGTTTGTTTCATTCTTTGCATTTGAAATTTCAATTATTGCAGCTCCTAGTGATTCTGCTAGCCACCTTTCTCCACCAATAAGATTCATCAACAATGTACCTCATCATTCAAATTTATTATTACTTTCCCTCCCAACAAGCATTTTGGTATGCGTCATTAGCAACTTTAAGTTTCTCCAACACTTGATCCCATGTATAGATATTCCAGTGGCTGTTAGTGCATCTGCCAGTGCATTCCCTTCTCTATAAATGTGTTGTAATTTGAATTTCTCAAGCCTTGAGGGAAACATCCAAATATCTTGTAGTAGACTAGACATACTCCAACTAGCCTTATAGTTACCTTTGACCATCTCAATCACAAATTTTGAGTCACCCTCGATAATCAACTTCCTGATTCCCACATTAACAACTCTAAGACCCCATAAAAAGGCGGATATCTCTGCCACATTATTGGTAACCATCTTAAGGTTGGCCACATAAGCAATATGCATCCTCCCATGATGATCCCTAATAGTACCTCCACCTGTAGCACTCCCACTACAAGAAACCCCATCAAAATTGTGCTTGTATAACATATAAGCCAGGGGGTCCAGTGGGTATTCCTCCTTGCCAACATCTTCAATTTATCAAAATCAAAAAAGGATTTAGAGAGCTTTCATTCCCGAGACAATCTACATTCCTCATCCCTAGGGGAAGTTAGGAAATTTCCACTAGAAATTCTCAAAGTTCTCCCTCAGTAGATTATAAGTAGTTGTCACTGTACCTTCAATATCACTTTCCTCCCCCCGAAACACCCTATTATTCCTTTCCTTCTAGAGGCTCCAACACACATGTAGGGGTTAACATTTTCAAGAGTAAACTAAGGAGCTAATGAACAGAAATTTGTCCCCAATTAGTGACAAATTGATTGACATTATCCATGAACACCCACTTCAACTGCATTTTTCTTATGATTCTAAACCACACATTAACCGCAAATGAACAATGGATTAAGAGATGATTTATGGTCTCTTCCTGATTTTTACACATCACACAAGGGTTGACCAAATGTATTACCCTCTTCTGGAGGTCTTCCAAAGTGAGGATCTTTCCGTGCAAAACCGTCGACCAAAAAATTTTTATTTTAGGGATCAACTGGGAGTTCCAAACACTTCCCCACATTTTCTCACTCACCACTTTCTTTAAACTAAATACACATGTTGATTTGACCATGATCTCCCCCGATGTGTTATGATGCTAGAAAGCTTTGTCTTCTATCATAGAGAGAGGGATTATGACACCTTCCAATAACTTATGAATTTCCAAAACACAAAGGGGAACCTGATCTTGGTCATTATAAGCTTCTGTCAACTTTTTCCATTTCTGGTCATGAGATATATAGTCCTTCACTTTACTCCCAAAGAAAGTTTCAAGATAATCTCTACTATGGAAAAATGTGTCCATACCAAGGGGTGTATCACCTATCCATCAATCCTCCCTAAATCTAATCTGATTACCATTTCCAAAAATCCATTTCATCCTAGCTTTTAGGATACCCTTACACTTAGTAATAAAGATCTAAACATTAGAACCAATCGGTAAGCCCTGGCCTAAAGGGAATTGAGAAGAGTTGAAGTACTTATCCTTCATAATTTTGCACTAGTTTGTGGAACTGTTGAATAGCTTCTAACCAACCTTGGTAATTAAGAACATATTTAATTCTTTCATTTACCTCACTCCCAAACCACCTATTGATGGGACTTTGTGACTGCTCTCATCAACAGATGTAAGTTGTCACTGGGTACCGAGGTACTGACCAACTTTGCCTGTAATGGTTGTCCGGGGAATAAATTGTTTGGTCCTTCAACAATCTGAGTGTCGACTCTTGATAGTGTAGGGAGTTGAGTTAGGTGTGTGACTATTTTTGTTTAGGGGGATAGCTGGTTTTGACTTGTCTACTCCGTAGATTTCGTTAATGGGTCAAGGTTTCCTGCAAGCACGCATTAGTTTACTAAATAAAATTCAAAAGATATGTCAGAGTTAGGAGTTTGTTACTTCTACTTATAGTCATACCATATATTTCTAACATCAACCATGATCTAATGAACTACACTAAATACTTAACACATACATAACCAACGATTCATACATATTCAATAGCAAGGGGAAAAGAGGTCGCTAATCTACTTAAAATAGTAGAGCAGAGGACATTAGAAACATAAAGCACAAATGACCGTTAACTTAAAGATCAGAACACCAAAAACATCATTTCCAAAAATCTTCTTTCTTTATTAACAGGTTTCCAGCATCACTGGTGTGTACATAAATGGCTCCAAGAGAGCATCTAAATGCTGAGAACTACTAAGAACTACCGAGCATTGAGCTCTGCAACTACAAGAAATGAAATGTTGAATGCTAATAGTATTGGACTGCAAAATCATCAATTTTTCTGACCCTTGAAATGAGGTCAGACTTCTTATTTATACACATAGGTTTCCCTAAAACTAACCTAATCTAACTGTACACTCAACATTAAAATATAGTATTCGGTGGCCAATACTACTTGCACCACTTACAATCACCTCGAAAAGAGTAGAGGTCTGATAGATCGGTAGAAGAAGACAAGAAGAAAGGATGGAAGAATTGACCTTGAGAAGAGTGCCAGAGAAAGAATAGATTAAATTTGATCTTCCTAGAGTTTGAGGCTACATGCCTCATTAATACAAAATGCAGCTCGCTATCTTCAATGCACCAAGTAATTAATGTTGGAGTGGCGCCTTGGGAAGATTACCTATCAGGGACATCCCTCTATCTAACATACCTTACTAGGGTCACCCACTATCTGACACCCTTATTAACTGCTAGATAATGACCTGTTGGCTCTGGGGAACTAGGACACGGGTCACCAAAAGAATACAAAACTGTTGGATCCAAAATTCTAGAATCTGGGGCTTATGCCCAAAGAATAATGAATGCTCAAAATACACCCTACTGGTGAAAATCCCTAGAATCTAGAGAACTTTATTGTCCCTTACTATTCTTTAATGCCTCCAAATTTTGGCTAATGCCATCTCCATCTATGTCCCTGATGTTGTTCCACTAGTCGCGGATAATTCCAAACTTCTCTTTAATATCTCCGGCTCCGTCCCAAAATTCATCTACTAATTTTACTGAGCCATGATCCTAGAGCATAATTTTAGATATTCTTGATAATTTTACTAATCCATGATCCCAGAGCATCATTTTAGATATTCTTGATAATTTTCCTTCATCGAAGTCTCTGGCAGACTGATACTGAGACTCCATCAGCTCATCATATTTACTGAGGACATAGTCCTCCGGGGCACATGTTCTAGTGGTGAAGGGATAAAATTGTGACACCCTTCCAATGAATTCTTTGAAAAGGTCCAATAGATAGTGGATCACCATAAATTTCTCCTTTAGGGATGTGACCAGTTGCTTGCATACCTCAATTTTGAGGCCAAGTCTGGAGTACTAGGCCCGGAGGAATTCAAATGATTCCTCTCCTAAAATTCCCACCTCTATGATGGCCTCTTCACCAGAGTTGATGACTTCATCTAACCCGGTCTTCCACCCTTCATATTTCTCAAAGTTCCCTTCCCATATGACAATGGCATTGGTTACTTGGACCAAGATATTATTGGCCAAGTAAAGGTCTGGGAGTTATACATCCAAAAATTGCCTTACGACCTTGATCTGTTGGGTGATCCACCAGTCCATAGCCTATGCCTTCTTCTTCATGGCCCTAAGAGAATCCATGTCACCCTATGGAAGTGGTGGTCTAGAGGTGGAGGATTCTAGGAAGATTTTGGCCAGTGGCTATGTAAGCTCTCCTAAAATTCTGAGGAGATTTTCATTTTTTGCTCTTTCTTCATTTAAATTTTGTGCCTATTTATCATACTGGGATTCAACTGCCTAGGTTGACTCTTTAGTAGGTCTAGCTCTGCCTGCTTGTCTCTCCTCCCTAGAGGCACCTCCATGATTGCAAAATCTTTAGCTCTTTCATTTTCTACATCTATATATGGGGGAGGTGTTGCAAGTTTTGCAACTGTGATCCCTCCCGGACCAGTCTAGAGGGTATGGACTATCCGGGTCTTTTTGAGCTTCTTGGCCTCTACGTTCTAGGCCATCATGTCAGCCAAGGAGAGGGGAACACAAGCTACTTCCATCAGGGACTTCCTTTTTCTAGATTACACCAGCCAATGTGGTGGCTGGGGTGTTGTTGTTGTCAAGGCCTAAATGTTGGGACCTCCTTCTGAGTCTGATAGTGCATTCCTAGTATTTTCAGTTTCGTCAGGCTCTTTTTCCTTTTCCTTTTCCTGCTCTCTGGAAGCTTCAATGTCTTCCACCTTGGTGGAATCCTTGTTGATAGTGTCAGGGACCTCATTTCCACTGGCACTAGCATTACCTATATTATTGGGGACTTCCCCATTTTTCCCAGCATCAGTTGAATCATCATTTATATCCTCAGGGTTCTTCCCCTCATCCTGCTGCTATTATTGTTCTCCAACATTATCCACTATGCCATCTTTCTCTGTTGGAACATTCTCTAGAGGTGGCAAAGGTGTTTGGCCAATGTTTGACTATTGGGTTGCTGAGACCACCTGACCGAGTGTACTCCGAGGTGCTTGTTCACCCAAAGTAACCAAAGGAATTTGAAGAGTGATGCTTGAGGGTACGGTTGGTCCTATAGGTCTAGTTTCCCTAGTTATTAGTCGCTCATCATTGATTTGCCTTGAACCTATATCGGTGCCTTGGACCAATGTTTCCTGCTCAAGTTCCTCTTGTTCTAACTCTTTTTCAGGTTCCCAAACCTCTTGTTCCAGGATCACCTCCTTTTCTTATGTCTCCACTTTATCGGAGATGATCTCCACCTCCTATGCAGCTATTTCTTCCACTGCCTTACCTATCTCCCTATATAGTATCATGAGCTCATTCATCCTAAAGATGTCATTGAAGTAGTCATGCAAGGGAGAGGCCTCTGAAATATCATCCAGTTTGGGGGAGTCTGAACTGACTTCCACTGGAGGAACATTGGGCATGTCGGGGCCCGTGTGTGTGATTGGGGGATGGGCTACCTTATGCTTCTTCCTTCTTTGTAATGGGGCCCTGGAATCAATAATATCTGTAGATTCTACTATGTCAAATGTCTTCCTACTCATTAGTGTTGCCAATGAATGGGATCCCACTAGAGTTTCTAGGAAACCGCAGGAAAGTTGGGAACTTATTTTTTTGACTTGACAGCTTAGACGCCTCCATCTGCTCATGAATTTGCACCATCATGGGGAGCACACCTTGGGAAGGTACTTGGGCCAGGGCACTTTCTTTCTCCTTCCCTTTTATTTTACTTGGTCTTGCTACTCCGGAGGTCAAAGCAGATCTCCATAAAATTTGGCCTTTACGGGTACTCCTCAAACACACTAGCTCAAAATTCTTGTGACTATTATCAATAATGTGGTGACTCACATCTTCAATGGTTAAGTTCTCTTGGGAGCCCCAATCCACCATAGGGAGATCCAATTTTTTGATCCCTTGTACTTTGTATGATGGGTCCTCTAGAGGCCCATCATCTATAAAATCTTTCGGGAAGCCCCGAAGGTTGAGGGCCTTCATTAAACCTTTGGACATCTAGGAGTACTTTCGGGCCTGGTGATCAAAACTATCTTGAAAATCTGCCCAAAAATCCTCAATATCATCTTTGTGCGGTGTGGATGTTCAGGGTAGTGCCTCTCTTATCTTCCCTACTAGATCAAAATTGCTTCTAGTATGGTGGAATTCTGCTAGTTCTAGACTCTTTAAGTCATTGTTGGCATCCTTGGCTATCGCAAGACTACAAGAATAGTTCCCACAAGTGATTGGGAATGGAATTAATATGACCTTTTTCAAGGAAAAAGAATGCGTGGAGCTCCAGGATTTTCCTGCAGAACTCCAAAAGATTAATCATATCCCCGCAATGTCTGGGGAGTAGGTAAGGTTTCCTAGAGAAGCCATTCACCCCAATATAAGTATGCTACTATAATTGAATAAAATAATTGTTGTAAGTGCTTACCATGTTTATCGCCTCCTGTGACAACCGGTACCTAGTGTACCGAGTAAGTGTCAAAATTTTGTGGTAAACAAATGCGTCGTTCACCCTGCAAAAATTAGGGAAGCTATGTTCCCACTAAACCTGGGGATAATGATCCCATAGAACTAGCTGGTCAGGTCCCTTCTCAAGAATTCCCACTATCTTCAATCCTTGAAAAGCGGGTCTCTATTGGGCCAGTGCCCACAATACATAGCATGTCATGTAGAATTTCAAATTTTGGAGGACACTCTTTAGCTGTGCGTCTACATGATTGGCGATGATAGTCGCCCAATTGAAGGCCTGACTATGGATGGTGATGTAGTAGAGGAAGTAATACATCCATGCCAAAAATTCCTGAGCATGGGGCTCTCCAAAGAGCCTGCACAGAAATATGATTCCTGCTTGAATGCATTCTTTGATGTCTCCATGGGGAATCTCTAGCTTCATCTTCTTATAGTCCCTTCTTAGGGACTTCATCCAGTGAGTATTGAGATGTTGCAGGGAAAGGAGGGAGTTCTCCTCGAACTCCTTTAGTGATACAGACTGGGAGATAACAATAGGTCACTTGAATTGGGGGATCCCTAGTCCTGAAGAAAACGCAGTGGCATCCAATTTGATGATGGGCGCTGGGTAGTGTATTTGCAGAGGATCAGTGAGAAAAACAACCTGAGTTGGGCCATTGTAATGTGTTTCCAGTTGAAGGATAAGCTCTGGTGCTTGCATTGAGTAGGCAAAAATTTCAACCTTGATGATTCTGGAGGCAGCCACATATTTTTCCATATAATCTTTGGTGGCCCTCTGTTGGTATATGGTTTGGACCAGGCTCTGCATTTCATCCCATAGTCCGTGCTTGGTATCTGTGATTTCCTACAGCTTGGAGTCCACTTTTGACCCCATAAGAACACCCTCCCTTGACTACTTGGAGGTTAATGGAAGTTTTGTGAGCATCTTCACTGCTTTTCTTTTTGTGGCTGCCTGAGTGGAGGTGGTTGGAAGTTCTAGACTTCTAGGAGGATTTGTTACTTCAGACATGTTGATGGATTATCTGCAACCTGCAAGGCTGGATAACCGTCAATACACTTAATATGATAAAAAATATGTTTAATGGGCTCCAAGAAATTCACCACCATCTTGCACTTGTTCAAAGATTATTAGTATTCACAAAATCCTAGAATATCAAAGTTAGCAAAGATCAGATTCTGATCAACACCTGAAGGCTCTAGGGTATTAGTTTAGGCATAAAAATGGAATGAAGACCTAGGGGCTTCCTAGTACCTGGAGTCTAGAGAAACTACCCATTATCGACATGATGGGGAGTGAGTCATATTTGGCTAACATGGGTTGTCACGTGGCCATGTGACATACGACATAAAGACTCTTAATGGTGACAAGTGGGCTGACATGAGGGAAATGAATGCCAAATGAGATTTCATTTGAATGCTTGCTTGTGGGAGATTAATCCCACCATTAAGAAAAAGTGACAATAGGAGAGAGAAAAAGATGCCATGGCTCGAACAGGCAATGTGCTGAGTTCAAACCAGGCAGGTGCCGTGAGGGAGAGCTCAACAAATTGGGTTGAAATGAAAAGAGCACAAAGAGATCGCCACAAAATAGGAAAGATATACATTAATATACATGAAATATATAGAGGGCCAAAGCACAACTCGCAGGTTGACCCAAGAACAACCTATATACAGCCTAACTACAAAAACCACTAAACTTACAAGGTATTTACAGGAACTATGCTATTTTACAACTGTACAGAGGGTGGACAACCCTCTAGAAAATCCATCTAGCCAATGGGAGGCAACAACAGGAACAAAACCAGAAACAAAAAGTGAACATAAGACACAACAAAAACCAAAACCAAAACAAAATCGGAACAAAACCAGAAAGCATAAGGGAGAAATAGAAGGGCCTACCTGAAAATATGGGGAACATGGGAGGAAGCCCATGGGAGATGCTCTGCAAACTAGGAAGCTTCAAATGACTGCTAACGTACCACCGCAAATTACTGTTAATCATAGAGAGAAAATTGAACTTAAGTGTTGTTGAATCACCTTTGAATCGCTTTAATTGCTCTCCATATTTTGATCGTGGTAAATGTAAAAATGACTGGTAAATCCTATTTATACCCTTAGGGTAAAAATGTGTTTCTTACCCCCACAGACCCCAAAAAAGGCAAACCTCCAGACTTTGGGCCCTGGGATTCGATGCAACCACACCTTCCAACAAAAGAAGACATGATGATAGAGAATCTTGGAGTCTGGGATCCAGAAAGAACAAAGAAGACACACACTCTGGGACCAAGTCCTGGAGGAAAGAAGACCAAAATGCAAAGAAAGCAACCCTTGTGGAGGAAAAAGCCAGAGAAAGACAAAGAAAAAAAAAGAAACAAGGCCAAAAAGAAAAAAATGGGGACCCAACATTTTGCCTACAAAATATAGGGACAGGTATGCAGGGAATAACAAATGGAAACTCACTGGGACAGATGCCTCAGTGCATTTGAGGACTTTAGAATCTCTGGTTAGCAACACTAGAATTAATATTTACCTACAGAATTCTACTTGCAAAGTGTGAGGTGTCTGAGAGAATCTGACTCATCATTGATTCAATCTTTCGTCAGCCTAAGGTGTGTGATTTGAAAGAAAATCAAGTTGACAATTTCCAAGAGAAGTAAAGAGGAGGCACTAAATAAATCAGACCAAAGTCATCCTATCTTGCATGTTTCCCCCCGATACCAGAATTCTCTATTCTTCAGTTCTTTTCTTTTCTTTTCTTTTGAAGATGGGAAGGCAGTACTTCTTTCACCATGAACCTTAAGCTTAGCTAATTTTCATGCCTGTACTTCTTTCACCTTGCCAGCTAATTCATATTGCCGAATAGGAGAGAAAGTTTTGGACCTGGGATATTTTATGAATTTTAGACTTGGCCAATAACTAGTGCAACTGATCTACCCTCTAGGACCATGTGATTACTTTCTCCTTAGATTTTTTGTTAACCAGTGTCTGGACTTTTAAGATATGAACCCGATGAAGGTTACTCATAACCTATTACCACATGCACAAAATAACTCTAGAGTGCGACAAATTCTACCATGCTAACAATAGATTCCAAACTACCCAAAATGCATGAGGTACCATTCTAGGGACTAGATGTTATGTGAAGCATACCTGTCTACAAGAAGAAGATAACACAATGGGAGCCCGAAAAAAGAGAACCCAAAAGAAAAAGAAAGAAAGAAAAAGGAAGACAGTCCAGGAGGATGGCCGACAAACTATTTACAAGGATAAGGAACTCCAAGAGGAGCACTAAGAAAGATATTTACAAGAAATAACTTTGCATTTAGTAAAATTTTGGACAAAAAAACTGCCTACCTCATTCAAAATAGTGCTTAAGAAACTATCCATTGATAGGTAATAGGACGACTTCTCTGGTCATAGTATTGAGGTGATAAGTATTTTCCCTGTAGATCTCAAATATCAAATATGGTCCAAGCCACAGCCGTCAAAACTTAATGTGCTTTCCCTTCTTTTCCCAAACCTTGTCCCACAAGAGGACCAGGTCCAAAATCTGAAAGGCCTTATACTGGACTCTCCGGTCAAACCATTGTTTAACTACTTCTTGGTGAGGCATGAAGTATTCTAGTGTTGCATCTCTTTGTTCCTACATTCTCACCAAGTTTAGAAGCCGAACCTCCATGATGTTATCTCGGTTGTTGAATTCTTGCATAAATTGTAAGACTGGGATTTGTAAGTTGATAGGGAATACTAGATTCTGGCCATAAATCTGATGAAATGGTGATGTCCCCAGGGCTACCTTAATTCTGATGTGATCCGCCCAGAGGGTAAACCTAAGCTTTTGGTGCCAGTCCTGGGGGTTTTGTTTTAACAGATGTTTGATCACCTCCAACAGATTTTTATTAGTGGATTCAGCCACACCATTACCCTAGGGGTAGTAGTTGTTGGAGAACTTTAGGGTGATATCCTCTCATAGGTCCATTCAAGCAACTGCGCTGAAGAAAATTCCAAATCATTGTCACACACTATAGCAAATTGGAATTTCAAAACGGGTGACTATGTTTTCTTCCAAGAATTTAATAACTACATACATCATGTTGTTTTTGCAAGGAATCGATTTAGACCACCGGGTGTAGTAATCGGTAGAAGTCAAAATGTACCGGTGGTTGGTAGATGAGTTGGGGTTGATTTCCCTGATAAAGTCAAATGCCCATTGGATGAAAGGTCTAACTTCAAAGATCAGTTGCAAAGGCATGGTCGGGTTCCACTCACAATGTGTCACCGTTTGGAAAGTATGGCCCTTCCTCACATGAGTGTAGACATCCTTAAAAATGAAGGGCCAATAGTATTCAGCCCTGAGAATCTAGTGGGTAGTGGCATCAGCTGAGCCATGCCCAATTCCAAACTACCGGTGAAATTCCTTAATTATTTTAGCAGCTTGATCCCTATCTATGCACTGCAGGTATATCCCTTCATCGTTCCTATGGAAAAGTGTCCCATTTTTCTATGATGAAGTGTGCAATTTTCCACCGTAGGGCACAACATTTGTTTTAGGGAAGCTCCTCTAAGCATCTTTTGTTGAGAAATAGGTACACCAGATCAGTATACAATGGGTCTTGTGTGACGGACTCCATTATATAAGTTTGACATTCAATGTCTAGAGTTTCTTCTACCATTTCTCTACATAGTCCCTGGCCTCAGACTATCTTCATGGGTTACATTTCTTGATCATACTCTTGGAGGATGGCCATCCATTTCCCTCAATGTTCACCTAGTTCACTCTACAGTAATAGAGATTTCACAGCCTTGTCTGGAACAATAGCATGCACTTAGCTCCAAAGAATATAGTGTCAAAATTTCTTCATGGCCCAGACAAGAGAAAAAGCCTGCTTTTCTAATGACGAATACTGGACTTTGGCATTTTTGAAGGGGGAGATCATAAAATAAATGGGTCATTCTTCCCCTCCAATTTTTTGGGTTAGGACTACTATTGTGGAATGCAAGGAAGTGAAGGAGTATATATGGAATGGGAGGGAATAGTCTAGACTCACCAGGACTGGTACCTTCACTATAGTTTGTTTGATCTGAACAAATGCTAGCTTCGCTTCGGGGATCCACTCAATATTTGTGTCTTTCTTCATCATGTCATTGAGTGGTTTTACTATCTCAGCGAATCCAATAATGAACCGTCAGACTAAGTTTATCTTTTTGAAGAAAGATCTCATTTCTTTCTTACTACTGGGCATCTGTAAATTCAGCAATTCTTTGATTCTCTCAGAGTCGATGGATATACCCTTCTCGGAGATGATATGCTCAAGAAACTTCCCTTCAGTGACCCTGAATATACATTTCTTAGGGTTGAGGAAAATTCCATACTGCTGACATCTCTCTCAAATTTGGGCGAGGTGGGTGAAGTGATCACGCATGTCCAAGGAAAAGATGGTCAAATCAACCATGTAGATGATTATGCATCTATTAACTAGGCCTTTGAACGCAATGTCCATAGCCTTTTGAAATGTCAGCCCTATGTTAATAAGGTCAAAGGGCATTCTCTGGTACGCGAACGTTCCACACTTGGTGGTGAACATCATTTTGTCTCTATCTTCATACTTAACTATTACCTTGTTATACCCAGAGTACTTATCTAGGAAAGACATAATTTGGGATCCATTCACGATTTGCAATACCTCATCCAACAAGGGGAGAGGGTGATTATCCTTCCCAAATTCCTTGTTCAAATTGCAAAAATATACGCAAAGGTGGATCTCACTGCTTTCCTTCCGCATAGGGACGAGGTTGGAAACCCAAGTTGTGTTCCAGATAGGGAAGATAATCTAGGATGATAGTAGTTTTTGAACCTCCTAATGAATTAGAGGTTCTATCAGTGGGTTTACCGGTCTTTTCTTTTGCCAAAAAGGCTTAGCATTTGGTTTTAGTGGGATGGTATGCATCATGATGGATGCATCATAATTTTTCAAGTCCTCATACCCCCACACAATTATGTCAATGTACTCTCAGAGAACCACGAGAATCTTCTCCTTCTCCTCTGGGGAGCAGGAGGTGCCAATGTGTACAAACTTTTCTTCACCGGCCTAGCTGATGTTCAATTTTTCAAATTTTCCTCCCTCTAAGGAGGATGATATCTTCTCTCGGCCCTGGGGTTTGAATCAAAGATGCGGTCTAGTGCTACCATCCCCTTAGGGATGGTGTTGGTTGGTAAGTCTATGATCCCATCATCTTCTTCACCCTTCCCGGTATCATTGTGATCTCTTTCTTCCACTATCTGATCCTTGAAGACACCAACATTGGCCATGAAGGCCAGAATATGTTGATCATCCTCAAAGACATGAAAGAGGGTGATATTGTCTAGAATGGATGGGGTGGGGACCACCTCAATAGAGAAATTTCAGAGCCGTGAACCAACCATTGGCTCAAGGGTGTTGGTAGATATGGAAAGGGCATCTGAAAGATAATTTATTTTCTAGGGAATAAGCTCGATGCAAAAAGCATCAAAATCTTCAATGAGGCTCCATGCCCAGTTGTGATATGTTGTCAACCTTTTTTTGTGACAAGTATATTGGCTTTGGACTTGTTTAATAATTAACTCTAAATCACCCATTTCCTAGAGGTGGGTGATTCCCTTTCTTAGTGCAAACAAGATTCCAAGGACCAAGGCCTCGTACTCTATGACATTATTTATCTAGTTAAACTATAGCCTATACAAAATGAGAAAGGATTTCCCCCGCGGGTTGATCAACTCCACTCTGTCCCTACAGCCTTGTTTAGACCGGGATCCATCAAACTTCAGTGTCCATAGATCATCATTCATTTTTTGGGGCTGGGAGGGTGAAGTGATATTTGGATTGATTTTGGGAGGTTTGGGAGGAGTTTCCTCTAGCTCTGATGGTGCATGGGTGAGGTTTACTTCCAAAGAAATCCGTGGTTGGCATTTCTAGATAGGAAACACCTTGGGTGTACTACTGGAATGATTTTTGGGTCCAGGAAAATCCCCTTTGTGTTCTTTTTCCTGAAGGGCATTGATATGGAAGATAGCAGCGGTGATGCATGGATCACACTCTAGTTTAGAATGTTTTTGGTAATGCACCCAGCACCAAGTTCCAGAAAAAAGTGTGGCAGGAGTTGCTGCAATACCTTGTGAGTTAACCTCACCCCTTAGTTTTTCATCTAGCACCTGAATTCTCCGATAAACTATGGGATCCTCCCGGGGGTGAAATCAAATGTTAGGATCTCTACAAGTCGGTATACCCCGGGGGAAGTCTCAAAGAAAAGGACTTCATTTACCCTCCCAACTTTGGTGAGGGCCTGCTTCATCCTAGGCTCAATTTCTACCCAGATTTGGTTTGAATTCCCTTCCTAAGGGAGCCACAAGTGGGAGAAGTCAGTGGAGAAATACCCGTTAAGGGCCTTAAACCAATTCTAACTTAATAAAATTCCATAAGTTTTGGAGATGTCCACCACATGGATGTCTACTATGCTTGATATCTCAGGCTTTTGAATGAGCTAATTCTGGATGTTCTTTAGCTCACCTACCATTTTTACAGTAGTTTTGTCCAATTGGACTACCGTGCTTTTTGATGGAGTGGGAAAGAGTCTAAGCTTCTGGCACATAGATAATGTCATGATGTTTTCTAAAGCTTTGAAGTCTACCAAGAAATTGTGTAGGTTCTTCCCTTGTATGTTTAAACCTAGTAAGAATGGAGGATCCTTAGTGTTTCCTTGGAAGACACCCGCATTGGCATCGTCAAAAGTGACAGTCTTGGATGGGCGACTGACATCTTTTAGGTTTCCCAAGAGTTTCAAAAGGGGCTTCTTCTTCTTAGGACAATTCAGCAAAACCTCCATCAAGGTCATGGAGGTGGTGGTTCTTTCCAATTCCCTAGTTATGTCAAACCTCCCCCAGGTAAAGTTGGATTCCCTCGGTCGACTCTTTAGCAGGGTTAGAGCCAAGCCCTTTTAGTGGGAAGGAGAGATCATTTGTGTTATCCTAGGGAGGGGTATTTTTTGGAGGTATTGGCATGTAAACTAGTCCTTTACCAGCCTAACTCTGAGTGTTATAAGGATTCCATGGGTTGGTGAAGGCATTGCCCTCAAAGGCTGGGATAGATTCATCAAAGAACCCCTACAATTTGGGCTCTTCTTCGTCCTCTTTACCAGTCCCAAAGAAGACACTCTCATAGGTGAAGGCACTATGAGTAGGCTCTTACACTGATGTTTCTAGGGGAGTAGGATCAATAGATTTCTATCTTTCCAACTGGGAGATCATAATGACCTTCTCTAGTGTGGCACAGTTCACCTTGGAATGAGAGTTAGTGTCATGCAATCTACACCAGTTGGTTACGGGGTGGAATTTTGCAAGCTACACAAAATGACTGGTTCCAGCACCGCCCTGAGTGGCATTTTGGTTTGGAGGAGGACCTCCGGTGTTTGCATTGTTATTCCATTTTTGTTGATTGGGCTGAAGCCCGTTGCTATAGTTCCTTCCTTTGGCATTGGTATTTTGTTGTCTGAAGAAAACATTCCCTCTCTGAGAATTGAGGTTGTGGGGCATGGAAGGCCCCACCTTCAGCTATCCCATGTCCACAGTCTAGAAGGAAACCAATTTTTGGAGGGATTCAACATTGGTGGATAGCTAGGTGTTTGTGTCAGATTGTGACAGTTGCTATGGTTGGTTCCTGTGGAAAGTGGTAGCAGCTCCTGGAGTCGAGGACTGCAATCCTCCAGCTGTGGGCAACTGGAAGAAAGGTACTCTAGAGGGTTGTGTTAGTCGTTGTTGCATTTGTTGTGGCTAGTTCTAGGGAACAAATTATAGACCCGATATTGCCTAGGTTTGCATTGGATAAACATACCGGGCCTACTGGTCTATTAGCGGTAGTGGGCCCATGGCCATTGTTGGGGAACCCATTGATGGATTGGGATTGTATCCCCCAGTGTTAGAAGTTTCACTGGGTATTATGTTGAATGGCATGCTTTGTCCAATCCCACTAGGAGATTTTCTCAGACTGCGGGACAACTCCAAGGCTAGGTTGTAAACCTTTGAGAGAGTATCCTGGTCATTTGTAGTGGTGATTCTCCAAAGGAGAGTGGCAACAAAAAGGTCCATGGCATTTAGGTATGTCTAGATGGTCACGTCTATGGATGGGATGAAGGGGCCCATGCACCGCTTCAAGGATCGTCGGAATCAATGGTTGAATGTTGCGAGGGGTTCGTTCGATTCCTTCTTGATGTAGATAAAATGGCTTTGGGATCATGCCCAGTCCACATGTATGCGAAAGGCTGCCAGGAAGGTGTCTTCCATATCTTTCCAAATGTTGATGGAGTTGGTGGGCAAGTTAAGGTACCAGTTTAACTCATTCTGTCCCAAGGATAGAGGGAACATCCAGGTCACAATGTATTGATGTTGGATCTGATGTCAGTTCATGGCATCCTTATATGCTTTTAGATGCTCTTATGCAGTTTGTGAGCCTAGATGTTCATATCTATGACAGATCTTGTCTGGGTGTAGAGGAAGATCGTTGGTAGTGCCAGTGAACTACCCCATTGGGGACTTAGTGTAACTGAACTAAGTAGCCATTTGGGGTGTTTTATTTTGGCTAGACTGAGCATTGGTCCCTGGGATTATCTGGGCTAATTGGGTATTCTGAGTTGTAGAAAAATCCCCAGACAAGGTTGGTAGGTTGTTTGGTCTTTGGGGTTCTTTTCTTTCGAGCAGGAGGCTCAAGTTCAACAAAATCTCTGGGGTTTAGGTCTAATTGAATGATTCTTTCAAAGCGCATGGGCAAAAAAGATCCAATCCCACTAAAAGCTTGATTCCTAAAACTATGGCTTGGGGAACCCTCGGGCGGTGTAAAGTCAAAATCCTCTAAAGGGGATGAGCTCATGCCCTCCCTCTAGTGCCAATTTTTTTTTACGGGACTTTGTGACCGGTCTCATCAACAGATGTAATTTGTCACTAAGTACTGGGGTAGTGACCAACTTTGCCTATAAAGGTTGTGTAGGGAATGAATTCTCTGGGCCTTCAAGCACCTAAGTTTCAGGTCTCGATAGTGCGGGGAGCTGAGTTAGGTGTGTGACTATTTTTTTGGGGGGGATATCTAGTTTTGGCTTGTCTACTCTAGAGATTTTTTTAATGGGTTAGGGTTTCCTTAAAGCACGCATTAATTTACCAAATAAACTTCAAAAGATATGCCAGAGTTAGGAGTTCGTTACTTCTACTTATAGTCAGACTATATATTTCTAACATCAACCATTTTCTAATGAACTACACTAAATACTAAACACATATAGAACCAGCGATTCATATATATTCAATAGCAAGGGTAAAAGAGGTTGTTAATCTACTCAAAACTCTAGAGAAAAGGATATTAGAAACATATAGCACAAAAGAGCGTTAACTCAAACATCAGAACACAAACATCATTGCCAAAACTCTTCTTTCTTCATTAACAGGTTTCCAACATCACTGGTGTGTACAGTAATGTCTCTAAGAGAGCATCTAACTACTGAGAACTACTAGGAACTACCGAGCATTGAGCTCTGCAACTACAAGAAATGAAATGTTAAATGTTAATAGTATTGGACTCTAAAATCATCAATTTTGCTGACTCTTGAAATGAGGTCAGACTTCTTATTTATACACATAGGTTTCCATAAAACTAACCTAATCTAACTGTACACTCAACATTAAAATACAATATTCAGTGGCTAGTAGTACCTACACCACTTAAAATCACCTAGAAATGCGTAGAGGTCTAACAGATCGAAAGAAGAAGACAAGAAGAAAGGATGGAAGAATCAGCCTCGAGAAAAGTGTTAGAGAAAGAATAGAAGAAATTTGATCTTCCCAGAGCTTGAGCCTACATGCCTCAGTAAAGAGAAATACAACTCACTATCTTCGATGCACTAGGTAATTAATGCTGGAGCAACACCTTGGGAAGATCACCTATTAGGGCCATCCCTCTATCTAACATACCTTACCGGGGTCACCCACTTTCTTACACCCTTATTGACTGCTAGGTAATGACCAGTCAACTCTAGGAAACTTGGACATGAGTCACCGAAAGAATACAAAACTATTGGATCCAAAAATTCCAAAATCTGGGGCTTACACCCAAAGAATAATGAATGCTCAAAATACACCCTGCTGGTGAAAATCCCCAAAATCCAGAGAACTTTATTGTCCCTTACTATTCTTAAATGCCTCCAAAATTTGGCTAATGTTATCTCCATATATGTCCCTAATGTTGTTCCACCGATCAAAAACAATTCCCAGAATTCATCTTCTAATTTTGTTGATTCATGGGCCTGGAGCATCATTTTAGATATTCTTTATAATTTTCCTTCATCGAAGTCTCCAGCAGACTGATACTGGGACTCCATCAGCTCATCATATTGACTAAGGACATAGTCCTCTAGGGTGCATGTTCTGGTGGTGAAGGGATCAACTTGTGACACCCTTCCAATGAATGCTTTTAATAGGTCCAATGGATACTAGACCGCCATAAATTTCTCCTTTAGGGTCGTGACCAGTTGCTTGCATACCTCAATTTTGAGGGCAAGTCTAGAGTACTGAGCCCGGAAGAATTTTTATGATTCCTCTCCCAAAATTCTCGCCTCTATCATGGCCTCTTCCTCAGAGTTGATAACTTCATCTAACCCGGTCTTCCACCCTTCATATTTCTCTAAGTTCCCTTCACATATGACAATGACATTGGTTACTTGGCCCAAGATATTATTGGCCAAGTAAAGGTCCGGGAGTGATACATCAAAAAATTGTCTTACGGCCTTGATCTGTTCAGTGATCCACCCATCCATAGCCTATGCCTTCTTCTTCATGGCCCTAAGAGAATCCATGTCACCTTGTAGAAGAGGTGGTCTAGAGGTGTAGGCTTCCAGGTGTATTTTAGCCAGTGGCTATGTAAGCTCTGCTAGAAGTCCGAGGAGATTTTCATTTTTTGCTCTTTCCTCCTTTAACTTATGTGCCTGTTTATCATACCGGGCTTCAACTATCCATGTTGCCTCTCTTAGCAGGTCTAGCTCTCCCTTCTTGTCTCTCCTCCCTAGTGGAACATGTTTGATTACATAATCTACAACTCTTGCAGTTGCTCCATCTATATCTGGGGGAGGTGTTGCAATTATTGCAACTGTGTTTCCTCCCGGACCGGTCTGGAGGGTATGGACTGTCCAAGCCTTTTTGGGCTTCTTGGCCTCTGTGTTCTTAGCCATTATCTTGGCCAAGGAGAGGGGAACACCTTCTCATGCCATCAAGGCCTTCCCTTTTCTAAATTCCACCAACCAATGTGGCGGCTGGGGCTAATTTGTTGCCAAGGCCTGAATGTTGGGACCTCCTTCTGAGTCCGGTGGTGCATTCCCAGTATTTGCAGTTTCATCAAGCTCTTTTTCCTTTTCCTATTCCTTCTCTCCAGAAGCTTCAGTGTCTTCCACCGTGGTGGCATCCCTATCGGTAGTGTTAGGGACCTCATCTCCGCTAGCACCGACATTACATGTATTACCGAGGACTTCCCCATTTTTCCCATCATCAATTGAATCATCATGTATATCATCGAGGTTCTTCCCCTCATCTTGTTGTTGTTGTTATTCTTCTCTGACATTATCTACCGAGACATATTTCTCCATTGGAACATTCTCTAGAGGTGGCAGAGGTGTTTGGCTAATGTTTGACTGTTGGGTTGCTAAGACCACCTTGCCGAATGTACTTTGGGGTGCTTGGTCACCCGGAGTAACCAAAGGCATTTGAAGCGTGACGGTTGGCGGTATGGTTGGTCTTGTTGGTCTGGTTTCCCTAGTTTTCAGTCGCTCATCATTGATTTTCCTTGAACCTATCTCAGTCCCCTAGACTGGTGTTTCCTCCTTCTCAAGTTCCTCTCGTTCTAATTCTTTTTCAGGTTCCCGGACCTCTTTTTCTGGGATCACCTCCTTTTCTTATGTCTCCCTTTTATCAGAGATGATCTCCACCTACTGTGCGGCTATTTCTTCCACTACCTTATCTATCTCCCCATGTAGGTTCATGAACTCATCCATCCCAAAGATGTCATCAAAGTCATCATGCAGGAGAGAGGCCTCTAAAATATCATCTAGGTCAGGGGAGTCCAAATTGACTTCCACTGGAGGAACATTGGGCATGTTGGGGCTCATATCTGTACTTGGGGGATGGGCTACCTTATGCTTCTTCCTTCTTTGTAATGGGGCCCTAACATTCATAATATCTGCATATTCCACCTCGATGAATGTCTTCCTGCTCATTAGTGTTTCCAATGAAGGGGATCCCACCAGGAGGGTGTATCCCACTGGAGTTGCCAAGAGACTGCAAGAAATTTGGGTGCTTATTTTTTTGACTTGTCAGCCTAGATGCCTCCATATATTCATGAATTTGTGCCATCACGGGGAGCAGACCTTGGGAAGGTACTTAAGTTGGGGCACTTTCTTTCTCCTTCCCTTTGCTTTTTCTTGGTCCCATGGCGTCGGAGGTCAAAGTAGACCTCCATAAAATTGGGCCTTTTACGGGTGCTCCTTGGACACACCCGCTCAATATACTTGTTACTATTATCAATAATAAGGTGACTCACATCTTCAATGGTTAAGTTCTCCTGGGTGCCCCAATCCACTAGAGGGAGATCCAATTTTTTGATCCCTTATTCTTTGTATGATGGGTCCTCGAGAGGCCCATCGTCTGTAAAATCTTTCAGGAAGCCTCGAAGGTTGAGGGCCTTCATTAAACCTTTGGACATCTGGGAGTGCTGTCGGGCCCAGAGATCAAAACTATCTTGGAAATCTGTCTAGAAATCCTCAATGTCATCTTTGTGCAGTACGGATGCCCAGGGTAGCACCTCTCTTATATTGCCTACCTGATCAAAATTGCTTTTGGTATGGTGGAATTCCACTAGTCCCAGACTCTTTAACTCATTGTTGGCCTCCTTGGATGCTACAAGACTACAAGAATAGTTCCCACAAGTGATTGAGAATGCAATTGATATGAACTTTTTCAAGGCAAAGAATTTGTGGAGCTCTAGGATTTTCTTGCAAAACTCCAAAAGAATAATCCTATCCCCGCAATGTCTGGGGAGTAGGTAGGGTTTCCCAGAGAAGCTAGTCACCCAAATGTAAGTATTCTTCTGGAATTGAATAAAATAATTATCGTAAGTGCTTACCAAGTTCATCGCCTCCTATGACAAGCAGTACCCGTTGTCCTAAGTAATTGTCAAAATGTTGTGGTAAATGAACGCGTCGTTCACCCTACAAAAATTAGGGAAGCTAAGTTCCCATTGAACCTAGGGATAATGCTCCCATGGAAATAGCTATTCAGGCCCATTTCCAAGAATGCCCAATATCTAAAAACCCCAAAAAGAAAGTCTTTGTTGGGCCAGTGCTCACAATACATAGGATGTCATGTAGAATTTTGAATTCTGGAGGACACTCTTTAGTTGTGCATCTACATGACTGGCGATGATAGTCACCTAGTTGAAGGCCTAACTGTGGGTGGTGATGCAATAGAGGAAGTAATACATCCATGCCAAAAATTCCTGGGAATGGGGCTCTCTGAAGAGCCTGCACAGAAATATGATTCCCACCTGAATGCATTCTTTCTAGTTTTCGTGGGGAATCTCCAACTTCGTCTTCTTATAGTCCCTTCTCGGGGACTTCAACCAGTGAGTATTAAGATGTTGTTTGGCAAGGAGGGAGATCTCCTCAAGCTCCTTCAGTGATATAGAATGGGAGATAACAATAGCTCCCTTGAATATGGGGATCCCTAGCCCCAAAGCAAAAGTAGAGGCATCCAAATTGATGATGGGTGCTGGGTAGTGTAGTGGCAGAGGATCAGCAAGAAAAACAACCCAAGTGGGGGCATTGTAAAGCATTTCCTGTTGAAGGATCATCTCCAATGCTTGCACCAAGTAGGGAAAACTTGCAGCCTTGATGATTTCGGAGGTAGCCACGTATTGCGCCATATCATCTCTGGTGGCCCTTTGTTGGTATATGGTGTTGACTAGGCTCTGCATTTTAGCCCATAGTCTAGGCTTGGTATATGTGATTTCCTGCAGCTTGGAGTCCACTTTGGACCCCACAAGAACACCCTCCCTTGGGTACTTGGAAGTTAATGGAAGTTTGGTGAGAATCTTCTCTTCTTTTTTTTTTGTGGCCGCCCGAGTGCAGGTAGTTGGAAGTTCCAGACTTCCATGAGGAGTTGTTACTTTCGACATGTTGATGGATTATCTGCAAGCTGCAAGACTCGATAACCATAAATAAACGTAATATGATAAAAAATACAATGTTTAAAGGGCTCTGAGGAATTCACCACCATCTTGCACCTGTTCAAAGAATATTAGTATGCATCAAAATCCTGGAATATCAAAGTTAGCAAAGATCAAATTCTGATCAACACCCGAAGGCTCCAGAGTATTAGTTTAGGCAACAAAAATGGAATGAAGATCCAGGGGCTTTCCAGTACCTAGAGTCTGAAGAAACTAGTCATTGTCGACGTGACCGGGAGTGATCCGTATTTGACTAACATGGGTTGTCACATGGCCACATGACAGACAACATAAAGACTCTTAATGGAAAAAAGTGGGCTGACACATGGGAAATGAATGCTAGATAGGATTTCGTTTGAATGCCCGCTCGTGGTAGATTAAGCCTTCCATTAAGACAAAATGATAGTAGGAGAGAGAAAAAGCTGCCATGGCTCAAACAGGTGAGGTGTCGAGTTTGAACCAGGCAGGGGCCATGAGGACGAACTCAGCAAATTGCGTCGATATGAAAAGAGCAAGGTGAGCTCACCACAAAATAGGAAGGATATACATTATTATACATGAAATATATAGAGGGTCGAAGCATAGCGAGGGCCAAAGCACAACTTGTAGGCTAACCGAGAACAACCTATATACAGCTTAACTATAAAAACCACTAAACTTACAAGGTATTTATAGGAACTACACTATTTTATAACTGCACAGAGGGAAAAAAACCCTCTGGCAGAGTCATCTCGTCAATGGGAGGCGACAATAGGAACAAAACCAGAAACAAAAAGCAAACAGAAGACACAACAAAAACCAAAACCAAAATGAAACATGAACAAAATTAGAAAGCACAAGGGATAAATAGAAGGGCCTACCTGAAAACATGGGGAATGCAGGAGGAAGAGCACAGGAGGCGCTTTACAAACCATGAAGCTTCAAACAACTGCTAACACACCACCGCAAATTAATGTTAATCAATTATTAATCATAGAGAGCAAATTGAACTTAAATGTTGTTGAATCACCTTAATCACCTTTGAATCACTTTAATCACTCTTAGTATTTTGTTCGCAGTAAATGTAAAAATGACTGGTAAATCCTATTTATACCCTTAGGGTAAAAACATGTTGCTTACCCCCGCAGACCCCAAAAAAGCCAAACATCCAAACTCTGGGCCCAGGGATTCCATGCAGCCACACCTTCCAACAAAAAAAGACATGATGACAGAGAATCCTGGAGTCTGAGATTCGGAAAGAACAAAGAAGACACACACTCTGGGACCAGGTCCAGGAGGAAAGAAGACAAAAAAGCAAAGAAAATGACCCTTGCAAAGGCAAAGGCCGAAGAAAGACAAAGAAAAAAAAAAGAAACAAGGCCAAAAAGCAAAAAAGGGGAACCCAACATTTTTCCTACAAAATGTAGGGACGGGTATGTAGGGCATAATACCACCTTTGACCTTAGGTTGACAAACCGCATCCCAGTTGATCAAGCTCATTTTATCCTTTTCCTCCACCCTCGTCCACATAAATTTTCTTTGAATCCTCTCAAGATTTTCTGCCATTTTGTTAGTAATTTGAATAGAGAGAGGAAATAGATAGGTATACCTTGGAGAGCTGCCAACATAATTGAAACTTTGTCGCATTACTAAGCACTTTCCCCTTCCATCCTGCCAATATTTTTTGCATTTTCTCCAGGATAATGTTACAGAATTGGTCTGAGACCTCCTTGACCATGAGAGGGAGACCCAGGTCGGTATCTAGAAACTCACCTCCCTTACAACCAAGGCAATCTAAAATATTATGTTGCATTATATGCTCCGTATTAAAGATATAATTTTTTCTCTTACAGTAGTTAATTTTTTGTCCTGAAGCCACCTCATAGTAATTCAACAATGTTTTACATTCCCTGGCTTCTGTAGTACAATACTTTCCAAAGAGGAAAGTGTCATCCACAAACTCACGGATAACCTCTGGGGGAAGAGTGGAAGTGGACTTAACATTAATAATAGTTCCAACATTCTTTAGGTTTAGGAGGTTCCGAGCCAGCACCTCTGCCACAATCAGGAGCAAGTATGGAGAGATAGAGTCCCCTTGTCTAATCTCTCACTCCAGTTTAAATGACTCCCAGGGCGAGCCATTAACCAGCACAAAATATTCCACCATTTCCACCACCACCATTGTGAATTTTTTAAATATTTCATGGAAACCAATTTTTCTCAGCACCTCATATAAGAAGTCCCAAAAGACTTTTTCGTATGCCTTAGAGATATCAAACTTCAGCTCCATCCCAGGTTTTCTATTTTTTTCCATAGAATGAATAATTTCATGGGAGGTAATCACAACATCCAAAATTTGTCAGCACAGAACAAAACCTTTTTGGTTAGGATTAATGATTTTACATAACAAAGGTTTAATCCCATTGGATATAATCTGGGAGAGAATCTTGTAAACCGTGTTACACATGCTAATGGGGTGGAAATCCCCTTGACTCATCAGATCTGGAATCTTAGGAACCAACACAATATGCGTATTATTAAGTTTCTTCAATGTTTCTATGTTATTATAAATATAATATCATTTAAAATATTAAAACTTGTATGAATAGTAAAACTAATTCAAACCTCTTAAGGTTGACCTAAAATGTAGACAACATAAAGAATCTTAATGGAAAAAAGTGGGCTGACACATGGGAAATGAATGCTAGATGGGATTTCATTTGAATGCCCACTCGTGGTAGATTAATCCTTCCATTAAGATGAAATGATAGTAGGAGAGAGACAAAGCCGCCATGGCTCAAACAGATGAGGTGTCGAGTTCAAACCAGACAGGGGCCATGAGGAAAAACTCAGCAAATTGGGTCGATATGAAAAGAGCAAGGTGAGCTCACCACAAAATAGGAAGGATATACATTATTATACATGAAATATATAGAGGGTCGAAGCGTAGCGAGGGCCAAAGCACAACTTGTAGGCTAATCGAGAACAACCTATATACAGCCTAACTATAAAAACCACTAAACTTACAAGGTATTTATAGGAACTACGCTATTTTATAACTGCACAGAGGGCAAAAAACCCTCTGGCAGAGTCATCCCGTCAATGGGAGGCGACAACAGGAACAAAACCAGAAACAAAAAGCAAACAGAAGACACAACAAAAACCAAAACCAAAATGAAACATGAACAAAATCAGAAAGCACGAGGGAGAAATAGAAGGGCCTACCTAAAAACATGGGGAACGCAGGAGGAAGAGCACAGGAGGCACTTTACAAACCATGAAGCTTCAAACGACTGGTAACACACCACTGCAAATTACTGTTAATCAATTATTAATCACAGAGAGAAAATTGAACTTAAATGTTGTTGAATCACCTTAATCACCTTTGAATCACTTTAATCACTCTTAGTATTTTGTTCGCAGTAAATGTAAAAATGACTGGTAAATCCTATTTATACCCTTAGGGTAAAAATGTGTTGCTTCCCCCCGTAGACCCCAAAAAAGGCAAACATCCAGACTCTGGGCCCAGGGATTCCATGCAGCCACACCTTCCAACAAAAGAAGACATGATGATAGAGAATCCGAGAGTCTGAGATTCGGCAAGAACAAAGAAGATGCACACTCTGGGACCAGGTCCAGGAGGAAAGAAGACAAAAAAGCAAAGAAAATGACCCTTGCAGAGGCAAAGGCCGAAGAAAGACAAAGAAAAAAAAAAGAAACAAGGCCAAAAAGAAAAAAAGGGGAACCCAACATTTTGCCTACAAAATGTAGGGACGGGTATGTAGGGCATAATACCACCTTTGACCATAGGTTGACAAACCGCATCCCAGCTGATAAAGCTCATTTTATCCTTTTCCTCCACCCTCGTCCACATAAATTTTCTTTGAATCCTCTCAAGATTTTATGCCATTATGTCAGTAATTTGAATAGAGAGAGGAAATAGACAGGTATACCTTGGAGAGCTGCCAACATAATTGAAACTTTGTCGCATTACTAAGAACTTTCCCCTTCCATCCTGCCAATATTTTTTGCATTTTCTCCAGGATAATGTTACAGAATTGGTCTGAGACCTCCTTGACCATGAGAGGGAGACCCAGGTCGGTATCTGGAAACTCAGCTCCCTTACAACCAAGGCAATCTAAAATATTATGTTGCATTATATGCTCCGTATTAAAGATATAATTTTTTCTCTTATAGTAGTTAATTTTTTGTCCTGAAGCCACCTCATAGTAATTCAACAATGTTTTACATTCCCTGGCTTCTGTAGTACAATACTTTCCAAAGAGGAAAGTGTCATCCACAAACTCACGGATAACCTCCGGGGGAAGAGTGGAAGTGGACTTAACACCAATAATAGTTCCAACATTCTTTAGGTTTAGGAGGTTCCGAGCTAGCACCTCTGCCACAATCAAGAACAAGTATGGAGAGATAGAGTCCCCTTGTCTGATCTCTCACTCCAGTTTAAATGACTCCCAGGGCGAGCCATTAACTAGCACAAAATAGTCCACCATTTCCACCACCACCATTGTGAATTTTGTAAATCTTTCATGGAAACAAATTTTTCTCAGCACCTCATATAAGAAGTCCCAAAAGACTTTTTCGTATGCCTTAGAGATATCAAACTTCAGCTCCATCCCAGTTTTTCTATTTTTTTCCATAGAATGAATAATTTCATGGGAGGTAATCACAACATCCAAAATTTGTCAGCACAGAACAAAACCTTTTTGGTTAGGATTAATGATTTTACATAACAAAGGTTTAATCCCA
>MU223547.1:4199379-4219822 GCA_018584345.1 Thuja plicata | reverse complement strand
CAATATGCGTATTATTAAGTTTCTTCAATGTTTCTATGTTATTATAAATATAATATCATTTAAAATATTAAAACTTGTATGAATAGTAAAACTAATTCAAACCTCTTAAGGTTGACCTAAAATGTAGTTGTGAATAGGAGGAGATGGTCCACATAGAGCACTAGGTGAAACCCTATCAGTAGGGCTAGTGTTGTGGATTGGAGAGGGTCAGGAAAGGGGAACAAACGTTATGGACAACATGGTGAGAAGAATCTCTTTCAACAACAAACTCCTAGAGTTAGGTAATGAACGAGGTTCTTCCGACTGCAAACTCCCAAATGAATATATTAGAATGAAAACAACATTAAGCGAAATTGTCATCCTTATAAGATTGCTTTTGATTTGTATTCAAAACTATGTTAAGGGTTTTAATTTATACTGAAAAAGAAAATAAATGCCATGAGGTTCCCCGCATGATTTACAGGATAAATTTTGGTCCATATTAACAAGTCTCATCAACTGCTTGGCAAGTTTTCTTCGCTCTATCTGCAATTAGACAATGTGAAAACAACCTATAAAAATGATATTTATAAGACTATACAAGTAGTTCCTATAAATCTATAACATATTGTGTGGACCGTCCCCTCCCATTCAAAACTCCATTTCAAGTCAACCTTAAGAGGTTTGAATTAGTTTCTCTACACACGCAAGTCATAATATTTTAAATGATGTTACATATGTAATAACATAGAAACATCATTGAATAACAATAAAATAATATTTTATCATCTACCCTACATGACACTATCCTAACCTCGAGAGACACATGTTATGATAGGATTGTTGGCACAAAATGAATATTGCCTTGATTCACAAAAATTACAGAGTTGATAAAAAGAAAACATATACCCACTATAAAATGACTAATTAAATGTGAATTCTTCTTTTTCTCTTCCTTATTTATAACTTTTAATTTTGATTTTAAGATTAAATTTCACTTTAATATATAACTTAAAATAAAAATAAAAAATTATAATTGTCTTACAATAATTAAAATTTTAATAAGTATATTTAAATCATAGAAGATAGATCATTATAGAGACTTGAGATGTCAATTTCATATTTCTAATAATCTACATTTAGAAATTATTTTTCAATTAAGATTCTCAATTTGTTCATCGGTCTATTGATAGGAGGAAGCAAAGTTGCACAATTGACAATCAAGAGGCTTCCACAATGATTGTCAAAACTGACCTAAGAAATTGTATACAAAATGCCGAGTTTTAGGAATGAGGAAGATTAAGATCTGCCACTTTGTTAGTGATGACCAGCTTATATTTTTTTGCCAATTGAAATTATTGAATTTAATATGGACCCTTTAGATGATAATATTCTTGAATCTTAGACGGGGAGTTCTTCAAGGAAATAGGCTAATCAACATATCAACGTAGAGGTGCCATAGGTAGTCAACAATGTTCTACTCCACTCCAATAACAGATGAGTAAAATGCAACAGGGAGTTAATTAAATAGGTTTCATTTTAGAGTTTAGTTATAGATTATGACAACTAACATCAGTGCTAAAGATTGGAATTAGCATTTTCTAATATTGAATTAATAAACTAAGTAGTTTGGTAACCTCAACAAGAATTGGAATTGACCATTTTGAATTTCTATTTTGACTCATTTTAGGAATCTTCTACTTGAAAAGGTGGAATTGGAATTACAATGCCACCTAGTGGTAATAAAAAATAATAACATATTATTTTAATTATAATATAATAATTATTTTGAAAAATTGCGATGAAATCTCTTGTATATAAGACCTCAAATGATTTTTTTACTTCAAAATTTCAATAGTATATAGCCTAAATATGCTCTTAGAACTCAGATAGTCACGCCTAAGGAATTTTTGTTAGATTTTATAGATGACAATGCTCTCGTAGATTTGTATGAAAAAGTTTGGAGTTCAACAAAACATGCGAACCATTCCCAGAATGGTACATAAATATGATGTCTCTGGAACTGCCGTGATTGCAATATACTCATAAATACACCAAAGCAACATAATCCCTAAATTCAATTTTGGAGCCACCATTTTGTGTTTAGCCTTTAAATCTACTATTTACGCTGATAATGTTACCAACTGTAAATAGTAATTGACAAAATTTCCAGAAACCATTCCTTAAAAGAATCTGTTACTAATCAAGGCCTAATAGGAAGTAATAGTAAACAAACTCATGTTCCAGAGGTATATCGTTATGTATCAAAAATATTCTTTCATTTCATATACATTTTGTACAGGCAATCACCATGATACACAGGGATCAAAATCTGGCCAGGGCTTTGCCAGAACGGGGAAGATATGGTCCCAAGAGATTGGGAAATCAAAGACCCAAAATAGCAGATCATTGACTGAGTTCATGGGTTGGAAGAAGTAATCGACCCATGAGGAAAAGATGAGGCACAAATTTCAGCACAGTTTGAAGGATTCTTTGAATCTCCCACTGAAAATCGATGGCATGCTTCATTAATCACCCCACTCCTCTTAATTGATGGAATTGATCAGGAATTGGGAAACAGGAATTGGTTTCCCCTTTTAATTCTTTGAGGGTTGAAAACCCTTTTCATTCACCATTTTCAGCATTTATTTACTTTGACTATTCATGACAAGTAAGATTATAGGTAGCAGAAAGCTACGTCTTATTATTATATCCAGTAGATTTTTTAAAATTTTCCTCAAAAGATGTTGTATAAGTGCAACGGGCCATTGGAGTGGACGTGGCTAAGTTACCTACAAAATGTACTATTGATCAAATTTCAAAAATAGTAAAATTTTCAGCATCCGTTCTTCATTATCTGCATATTTTGTGGTTAAAAACTACAAAAAATTTGCAAAAAAAAATCATTGTATTTTCGCAAATTTGAAAAAAAAAAGTTTGACCTTTTTTGTGTTTAGTGCATTTCTTCTGGAGCTTATCCCGTGCCTCTCTCATCTACACTATGACTTGGGCAGAGTTAAAAGTCACTTCTAAAAGAAGCTGGCTAAGCTCGAGACTACACCAAAGACAACAACAAAAAAAAAGTCACTTTTTTTTTTCAAATTTGTGAAAACACAGTAAGTTATTGTCATTTTTTTTGTAGTTTTAAACCACAAAATATGTGTGTGTGTGTACACACACACACATACACACACATATAAAGGAAGACACTAATGTTAATTTAATTAAATTTATATTGATTTTTATATAAGCTCCTTTAACTTATTACATATATTTCTTTAAATTCTTATCATTTTAAGTAAATACTACATCCTTGGAGTCCTTAAAATACTAATTCTATAAATTTTAAACAATGAGGTTTATGTTTACAACACCCTAATCACTTCCTCAATTCCATTAATATTATCTCTAGAACCCACATCTATAATATTATTGTTAATAACTTACAATTGCTAGAGTGATTATGTCTATTAATACAATTATACTAATAAGAATATCGTCCTTGTAACCCAAATTAATATCATTATTAATGATAATCTAAACTTCATTTTCCATTATCAAATTATAGTAAACATACATTTACTCTTCCAATTCTATGATCTTTATCACAATCGATCAAAATCATCAATACTTGATATAACAACATATTAAAATAATCATGAAGTTATAGTAATCATATAATACAAAACATTTCTACTCACTTCCTCCATAAGTGAAAGAGACATACTTTAAGATCTAAACACACCAAATATCTACATTATCTATATCAAATTGACAATTCCAAATAGCATTAATAACCATCTGTAGGAGGGGCCTAACATGAACATTTAAAAAATGTAACTCATAAAGCATTTAAAGGATTCACAAACATATTTCCTATAACTATTACTCTAATTCCAAATACACTTGCTTCAATCTGTATTTTGAGCTAAGGACAACATCTCTATTACCTCCTTGTCATGATAGGGTTGATGAGGCACTACAAAAACAAGGGCTTCTACAAATAAATTTATGTTAGAAGACATGTCCTTATCCTTTAAATCAAAATATACCCTTGACAAATCTCGCACATTTATTCCATCAAACAAAAGTCAAAATCAAAACTACATGTCTTCTCCACCACAATAAGATACCTTCTCCACAAGCTCGAAACCTATACTAAGTCTCGTCAATCCTAGTACCCACACCTCTCAAAAATCTGTTAGAATAATCCCACAGGATAACTGAGAGGGGGGGGGGGGGGGGGGGGGGGGGTGAATCAGTTATCCTCTTATTTAATTCTTTAACCTTATTAACTCCAAAATATAATAAAGAAAATGCACATTCAGATAACACAATAGATAACAACACAATTTGGTTATGGGGAAACCAAATGGTAAAAAGCCCGGTGGGAATTAGTACCCACAATGAACTATACTTGTTTATAGTAATCCATGTTAGAATATATTTCAACCCTGTTAGGAGTTGTACTTTACAATGCAATAAGTATAGTGACCTAGTTAAGGGTCGGACCCTGTTAGGAGTCTTTTACAAATAACCCTGTTATGGGTGGTGGACTCACTGTCCAAAAAACTCACTGCTTCAATGGTGAAGGCTACAACCTTCTGTAGAACAGATATGCACTATATCTGATGATGAGCTGTAGAGTAGACCTACTATCTTGATCAGTTCCAATGTATTGTAATCTTCTACTGCTTCTTCACATAGACCCTTGATGAATGAATCACAATTGATATTCTTCTCTATACATTTTCTGTCTCTTTTCATATCATTCACACATAGCGTATCACAAATGACTTGCTATAAGTATCTTCCTCAAAGTATGAGATCATGGGACTTGTAAGAAAACTCTTCATAACATCCTTTTCAACTTTACTAATCACACAAGCATAATTACTACCGCGCAAATATAAACTAAAAAGACATGACACTTCACTAAGTTGGCCTCACCAAATTAACTCTAACTTTGCAATCTTCTTGAAACACATTTGGTGCTTTAGATAACTACCATCAACTCATAACTAATCATGAATATACACACGCATATCTTGAAGATAGGCACAACTCAAGAACCAATGTAGTACGTTGGCTCTGTACAGACAAATTCCAGAAGCTGTAACTGCCACATAACATAATTACACAACACAAGTGAAACTTCATATCTGAGTCTGCGTGTATGATCAAAACATAATAAACATGTCTACAACATGAATATAACCACACAAGGCTTGATACTGTTATTCTAATAATTACATACAAAACATTGCTATATATTATATGTTGTCATTAATGACAAACATACAATCAACTAGCTGCCAGAAGTAAATCTCCAACAATCTCCCCCTTTGACATTGATGACAACATATGATATTAGAAACATCTTCAACACTTGGTGTCTTCTTTCTTTTTACAATCTTCTCAATATCCTCATCAAAGATTTCTCTACACTATTGCAGCTCCTCTATCTGTGTTTATACTCCCCCAGAGTATATGCTCCCCCTTACTATATACTCCCCCTTTGACATCAATGGCAAAGGGCGCCATAAACAATTAAGCATAGGTACTACTCTAAAAGTAGAGTAGTCAACCATTCATTAGTCACTTAATGATTGATGTACTTGCTACTTTTTCTAATTAGACTCAGGAGAGGGAATTACTCCCAACTTCTCCCTGAGATACTGAAAAGTATCTTTTGATAAAGGTTTTGTGAAAATATCTGCTAGCTGTTCTTTGGTGCTCACATAGTTCAATTTTACTTCATTATCTGCACATTTTTCTCTAAGAAAATGATATTTAATCTCAATGTTCTTTGTCTTTGCATGCATCACAAGGTTCTTGGACATGTTGATAGCACTGGTATTATCACAGTGAATAACAATAGGATAGTCAACCTGTATAAAAAAATCTTTAACCATTTGTTTGATCCAAACCATTGTTGAACAATTCAATGTTGCTTCAACATATTCAGCTTTTGTTGTCGACTGAGAGATACAATTATTCTTCTTGATTACCCAAGAAACCAACCTATCTCCAATAAATACTACTCCACCAGAAGTACTCTTCCTGTCATCAATACAACCTGCCCAATCTGCATCTGTATACACATGAAGTTGTACATTCTCTGATTTAGGATACCATAAACCATAGTCTATAGTCCCTTTTAGATATCTGAATATTCTCTTTATTGCCATTAGGTGATTCTGTTTTGGTTCAGCTACAAATCTACCAACAATGCCACTGCATTAGATATGTCTGGTCTAGATTGAGTAAGATATATAATTTTTCCCATCATAGACTTGTACAATGTCTTGTCAACTACTTCGAAATCATCTTCTTTAGAAAGCTTGCTTCCTGTTATTATGGGAGTGCACACTGGTTTACAGTCTTCCATCTTGAAAGTCTTCAATATTTCCTTCACATATTTGGATTGATTTATGAATATTCATTTATTTTTCTGTTTTACATTCAATCCCAAAAAGTATTTTATAGGACCAATCATGCTCATTTCAAATTTATTCTGCATTTCCTTTGCAAATTTTGCACTAAGCTTGTCATTACCTCCAAAGATAATGTCATCAACAAACAAAATGAAATACCTTTCTCCATAATATGACCTAGTTTGAGTAGGACCACATAAATCTACATGCACCAGGTCTAACTTTCTTTCAGCTAAGTTTTTCTTGCTTCTAAAAGAACTCCTTACATGCTTTCCCATAACACATTCTGTGCATATTGTGTCAGCTGGTCTTGCAATACTTGGAAGATGTCTAACTGCCTTGACATTTATTATCTTTACTATATTATCAAAATTGATATGACAGAGTCTCTTGTGCCATAACCAACTGTCATCCACTTTTGCAACAAAACAACTTACGTCAGAATTGAGCTAAAAAACATTACCTTTTGTTTTTTTATCCTGATGTAATCATGTCTTCATCTTTGTTGCTAATGATGCATTTTTTGTCTTTGAATTCCAAATGATAACATTTGTCAAGTAGCTATCCAACACTCAGTAGATTGTGATGTAGTCCATCAACATGTAAAACAACATATGTCTTGTTCTTTCCATCCAGGGTGATGGATCCTCTACCTATGATAGGTTTAGGAGTGTTATCTCCAAATCTAACCATACCACCTTTGTACTTTTCTAGATGAACAAATCTATCTTTGGCACCTGTCATGTGATGAGAGAATCCACTATCAATGATCTAATAAGTTCTGATGTCTACTTTGGAAATTAGGGCTAACTCATGTGTTTCCTTTTCATCTTCAATATCAATATGCTCAATCAATTTTTCCATGTCTTTAAGGGAAACAAATCCAATTTCATCTTCTCCTGAATCTTTGTCAGTTACACCTTCTTTAGCATGACAACATTCCTTCGTGTATTTAGGTTTATAGTCAGATCTAAATTTCTTTACTCTTGTTGGACACTTGGATGCAAAGTGACCGATCTTGTTGCATGAAAAATATTTGAATGGGAGTTTTCCTTCATATTTCCCTTTGCCTTTCTTTTCTCTTTTAGCAATCATAGCTATGATTTCTTCTAGTTCTTCATCAACATCTTCTTTCTCATTATTGCTAGAGATGTGAGATTTCTTACCATGGACTGAGGCTTTGAAGGCTGTTTCACCTTTTGGTTCAGTCTTCAATCTTGATATCTCAAATGCAAATATTTTACTGATCAAAGTTTCTCTCTTGAAGTCTTGTGAAAATTGGATGGTTTCCTCTAGAATACTTATCTTGTTTTCATAGTCTTATGTTAAGGTAGTCAACAGCTTGTCCATTATATCTTCTTCTAATATTTCTCCACCATTGTTTCTGATTCCAGAGACAACTTCATTTATCCTTTGATTGTAGGCTCTAATGTTCTCTTCAGGTAACATCTCAAGACTGTTATATTTATTTTTCCATGTCTTCCTGCATGCATTCTTTTCTTGAATATATCCTTCAAATATGTCTTCTAAATACTTCCATATTGCGTATGCCTTGTCTAATTTCTTGATCTCAGAAAATTCACTGTCAGATAGTGCACTTACAAGGGCTTCTTTGGCAACTGCATTAGTTGTGAATGTATCCTTCTTTTTACTAGTAGCATCATCTCTTGATAGATATTTTAAAGAGGGAATAACAACTTCTTGTGTGGCTATCTCAAAGATATCAAAACCAACACACTGTGGATGTGTTATCATTTTTTTTTCCAATCTAGATAATTTTCTCCATCGAACTTAGGGCTCTCTTTTCTGAAGTAAGACATCTGATCTACCTTAAGATGTTAGGCTTCTTCTTCAAGGCACTTGGCTCTAATACCAATTGTTAGAATAATCCCAAAGGATAACTGAGAGGGGGGGTGAATCAATTATCCACTTATTTAATTCTTTAACCTTATTAACTCCAGAATATAATAAAGCAAATGCACATTCAGATAACACAATAGATAACAACACAATTTGGTTATGGGGAAACCAAATGGTAAAAACCCAGATGGGAATTAGTAACCACAATGAACTATACTTGTTTATAGTAATCCACGTTAGAAGATATTTCAACCCTCTTAGGAGTTGTACTTTACAATGCAATAAGTATAGTGACCTAGTTAAGGGTCAGACCTTGTTAGGAGTCTTTTACAAATGACCTTGTTAGGGGTGGTGGATTCACTATCCAAAAAGATCACTGCTTCAATGGTGAAGGCTAAAACCTTCTGTAGAACAGCCATGCACTATATTTGATGATGAACTATAGAGTAGACCTACTATCTTGATCAGTTCCAATGTATTGTAATCTTCTACTGCTTCTTCACATAGACCCTTGATGAATGAACCACAACTGATATTCTGCTCTGTACATTTTCTATCTCTTTTTGTATCATTCACACTTAGCGTATCACAAATGACTTGCTATAAGTATCTTCCTCAAATTAAGAGATCATGGGACCTATAAGACAACTCTTCATAACATCCTTGTCATCTTTACTAATCACTCAATTATAATTACAACCACACAAATATAAACTGAACAGACGTGACGCTTCACTAAGTCAACCTCACCAAATTAAATCTAACTTTGCAATCTTCTTGAAACATGTTTGGCACTTTTAGATAACTATCATCAACTCATAAATAATCATGAATATACACATGCATATCTTGAAGATAGGCACAACTCAAGAACCAATGCAATACATCGGCTCTGTATAGACAAACTCCAGAAACTGTAACTACCACATAACAGAATTACACAACATAATCAAAACTTCATATTTGAGTCTGCGTGTATGATCACAACATAATAAACATGTCTACAACATGAATATAACCATGCAAGGATTGATACCTTCATTCTGATAATTACATACAGAACATTGCTATATATTATATGTTGTCATCAATGACAAACATACAATCAACTAGCTGCCAGAAGTAAATCTCCAACAAAATGTACATCCAAGTACAACTTGTGAAGACAATCTATACTATTGGGATAATTCATTGAGTTAGTAGTGAGAGAACCCCTTTCACACAATCATGTCACATTAACCAAATCTAGAGAATATCAACCCAAGGTTAAACCTTTACGGTGGAATGATTCAGACTATTGTGAGTATAACCAACTCGAAGGACATAAAATATCAAATTTCTCAAAATTAAAAATTCTCATTTAGCATCTCATTAATCAAGGTGACATAAAATTGAAGAACAACCCAATAGTTCACCCAGTGAGGAATTAGGCATATGTCAAGAGACTATTTCCAAGCATGATCAAATTCATCTACATATGTTTACAAATGGCTTATCTCAAAACAATCATGCCAATGACATATCCACTTCTCGTGAAGAAATTGGCCCACAATTACCTTTCATCTCTCATACCATTTATTCATCCCCTAAATATTCACAACAATCCACACCATCTCCATAAAAAAATGATCCCAACTATGACTCATTTCAATGTTTTCACCAAGGGCTATCCACAATATAAATCCAATCTAGTATAATTCTTGATATAAATCTCTCCCATGCTTAAAAAATCCTAGATCATATGCCATCATGGCCCCCAATTCCTATTGTACCTACTCTAGAGAGTCACATTTAAAATCCTTCTCTATGATGCCAAACATAGACTCCAATAACTGTTGGAATTAATGGGAAGTGTGTAATGAGAGGGGAGGGGTGAATCAATACCTCTATAACTTTTGTATCCTTTAATCAATTAACCTTTGTGTAATCAATTGTACATCCAACCATTTGATGTATACTATCTTGATGTAAGATATATCAATTCATAAAATTAACATACATGTGAACATTCATAGAAACATTCATGAAATTAATTAACACATGACACAAGATATAATATCACAGAAAACTCCTATTAGGGAGTAAAAATTGTGATGGGGATGACACCCACAAAATCTTCACTATCTGCAGATTGGAAGGGGCCGGTTAAGGATTACAATTTGATCACTTCTGATGATTACCCAGTTAAGAGTATCTGTAGAGACCTATTAAATTCTTCTCGGTTAAGAGCTTTAGAAACACCATTGAGTGTGCACTTAGTTAAGAGATTTGTAGTTGGACTATTAAATCCACCTTCCTTGAAAGGATTTTTACACTTTGCTCCACCTGTTACAATGATAGAAATTACAATTTGAGTTGGTATATGCAATCTCCTATTGCTGATATAGATCCATTTAAGATTACATGAATAATATTATCACTTAATGTGATTGAATAATACCTATGATTCTCGGTAGCCTCTATTCTTGGTTCTGATAACCCAATTTACCTTTTGTTGTTATGGTTCCTGAAAATTTCAATCTGATCCATAGATGTGCTCGTAAGCTTGATTCATCCTCTCTTCCATATTCACACACATGTATAATGAATGATTGTATCATCTATTTATAAGATGGATTGACATCATCAATTTTCACAAAAAACAATGTTAACTCTAAGATCATGTTTACAACTTTTACCTTAATCTCCTAGTCTATGTGTTTTAAATTAGTTAGACTGATTAAAGCACTTACATTCATGTTTCTTGTCCCTAGAGAAAATGGTTTTAAAAAACAAATCAAGATTCTATAAATACAATAAGACTGTTTTATCTGATGTGGAAGTCAGATCCACTTTTTTGTGGGCTGCAACTGACTTTCAGTTCCTGACAGTCGGTTATGCTCTAAAATCAGTTGACTGTCTTTCAATTTCCTTGCTTGAACTCTTCTCTCAGTTTTCTCTTTAACTGTCTCTTGGTTTTCACTATATCTTGCACGTCAGGTTCCTCTTTATCCTTTCCACTTTGCATTTTTGGTGTACACACAGAATTGTGTCATTGGTTTTCTTTGTACTTAGTAGTTTTCGGTGATCTCTTCATATCTGATTTTCGATTGTGCTCTTTGTCCTGTCTTTCGGTGTATTCTTAGCCAAAGTGTTGTTTTCATACTAATGGAAAAATAATGTCATAAATCTCCCCCTTTGACATTAGTATCAAAAATTGATATGTGTAAAATACTAATAAAATGTTAAGTATCTACAACATATATAATCCTTAGTCATTTCATGACTCCCCCTATGTATATGTCAGTATATCATTATTTTCCCATTTTTTGGTAGTACTATATAGTTGTCTGCCTATCTGTACATATAATATATTTCCCTCTGTAAAATACATATACATATCATTTGCCCCCTTTTTTATATTAAAGGCAAAGGTCTATACCTTATTGCTTATCAAAAATGTGAGAGTGTGAAGATTTCATGTCTTCCATCATTTTCTCCCATTGTTCCTTCAATTTCTCTTGAGCCATGCGCTTGAGTGTGATCTTGGAATTCATATCATAGATGTTGTCTGCTATAGACATCTCAGGGGTTACTATCAGTATCCTTGTTGGACTGATGTGATGTTGGAGCAGTGTAAGATTTGGTAGAAGTTGAGCTTGGAGCTCGAAGACTTCTTCCCTGAAGTGTGTCTCTGCTTCCCACAGTTCCTGCCTTAACCTTTTTATTTCAATTATTTTATCATAATGCAAATTTAGTGCATTTTCATCGAAGGTTAAGTTATTTGCACTGTCTTAGTTAACAGATTTATCCCCAATTCAATTAACACAATTTAATGAATTATTTTCTCTATTACCCTTACAGGAGAAATCAATTAGCTAACAACTGGGGTTTGCCTTAATGGTTACGTCTCTCTGTATAAAGGTGCAGCTTCCTCTTCAATGATCTTCAATTAGACTTCTCAAAGAATGAATTAACAAAGATCTCAAACTATACTGTTTACCCTAAAGTATTAAAGGTTAAACAATTTAGATCTTGAGTAAAGAATGAATTGAAAGGAATCACTGAGATATTAGCAGGAATTCAGCCAAAAGACTAAATTTCTTTCAAAGTAATCAAGAACAATACTTAAATAAGAAACATAATTTTCTTACAATCTGAAAGAAACATAATACATCACCATGGTTATAAATGTAATTCCAACATAAACTCCATTTATGCACTCCAATGAAAACACGAAAGTTGCGATACTATTTTATATTAAATTTCAACCAACTGATCAAAATATTTCCAGATCACAAAATTTCTTTCCAGTATCTAAGTATCACTATCAAAATAAACTATCATAAAGCAGTAAAATTAAAAATTTTGGCCGACCCTATTCTCAGGTCATAATAAGCCATTTATATCTAGAGAATAATTTTTTTTAAGGTCATTTTTGAAACCAACTCCACAGAGGAGTAAAAGTAAGAAAGATAACTTCAGAGATCTAAGGTAGTTCGAGTAACATAAAGTATAAAAAAAAAAAGCCAAAAATAATCGCCCTGTTGTGATTATCCCACATGATATCCAGGTTCAGGGTGTCATCGTGGCTGATTGTGATTACACCTATAGTTTCTACCATTCAAGATGCTTGGTAGAAAACTGAACCACAAACTGATGATTCAGAATACCAACATGAGCAATCCTTTGTTTCCAAATCCTATTTTCCCTGCGAACTAGAGCCACCTTTGCTTTATGTGAATCCAAATTTTTATGGCACATAATTAGCGTAGATTCTATTTCAACAATCTGAGAAAACTCATCAAGTGTAACTGTTTTTGCTTCCTTCACCATACAAACCTTTTCTTTGAAAACTTGATACATTTCTTTAGGATTTTGTAGGGTCTTACCATCTTCCTTAAACAGGGGTACTTTGGTAAACCCAAGATCATTATTCATCATTCCTGCTAAGGCTACAAGTTCTTTAGCTAGTTTAGTAGATTCTTCAATACCTTGCTTTATGATTGAGTTCCTCCAATCAAGATGATCTTGTGAGACAAAAAGAATTTCATCATCAACACCTGCAATAGGCTGCTTGGACAAGAACTTCATCACCCCATAATTCTTCACTTCAGCTATCTGTGTCATTACAGCCATCCATTGGGTCTTCTCTTTATCCAACTTTGTCAATTTTGTATCTAGGATATCTTTTGTAGTCACATCATCTTCATAAGTCTGACTAAGATCACTTATGTATTTGTTCCCGCAATTCATGACTGAATCCATCCAACCTGTGTATGCTTCAGCAATAGACTTATTGCGTACAATCTATTCTTTCATTAGTTGATTATCAAGGGATTTCATATCAAAGCCACTGGGGTCTGTTTTGTTATTTCTTGATCAGGATAATGGATAGAATAAATATACTTGGCCATCTGTGAGATAGTTGACTTCATTTACAGTTTGTCTTTTTCATTCCTCCATGCTCTGCTCATAATCTTCTTGGTAGAAGATTCCAGATGTTTGACATTTTCTGCCCAGGTTGCCACACCAAGATCAAATTTTTCCACTTTATATCATCAAGTGTTACCTCATCTGAGATTTTCTCATTCTCGGGACTAGCAATCTCTGCATTTACCAACACCCTAATTTTGCATACATATCTATCACCGCTTTAGTTTTAGGCTTCTTGATCTTTACTTCCTTCCCTAAACATCTGCTTACCATATCATTATCAGGGAATGGGATAGGTACAATACTCCTTCTCTTGCTAATGGAAGTTCAGAGCCACACCGATGTATCCACTACATCTTTTTTAGGGGGAGTTTGCAAAATGACTGAATCAACAGATAAAATCTTGCTAGTGTCATATTCTTTATCCATTTCCCCTGTCTCTTCAACATTGCCAAGATCCATTACATCTAGAATCTGGTTATCCATGGGAGCTTGTTTCTCTATACTAGAGTCCAATTCAACAACCTCAGGATCAACTGTGACCTTATTCAGCCTTTTAATTTTGGAATAGGTAGTTCTGGTTGGAACAGGGGATTATATTGATGAAGGACTTTTTGCCAAATCAACCTCCAATTTGACTTTACCTACAACATCAGATTCAATAGAAACATTAGGAGAAGAAATTTGATCTTTCGAGGGCAGGATATGTTTGGTTTTCTTAAGAGTGACTAGCTCATTCTCCTTTATCTTTCCCAATCTCTTCTCTCTTAACCACTTCTTTGTTCTACTGATAACATTGAAAGTTATGGTTTAAACATTATCCTCTTCCTGTCTATTCCAATCAATTTATGCTAGGGGTTCATTGTGCACTTTACTAGTAAATTCAGAATGAAGTACCTCTTCATTATCACACTCTGTAAACCCTTTTATACTCATAGATATCCTTATTCTCACAATTTGTTTTAAAGTAAGTTAGGACCATAATCTTCTGTGAACCTCGAATTCATCTTCACAGTCTTCCTAGTAATATTCAAGTTGAGCATTATGAGTGAATCCCTCTTTCATGTCCAGGTAGGATTTAGCAAAGCCCTTGTTGTCAAATTTTGGGCATACAATGAATGTTTTGAATTTGTAATTCTTAGGCTCTGCTGCTAAGTTTAGGGCGTTTGATTTGGATTTACAATAATAATGCTCTAGCTCCATAGGAAAGGTAATCCCTGAAAGTTGATCTCCCTTTAAAATTTTCTCTATAATTGCTAATTGCCTGCACACTTCAGTGAGTACTAGATGATCTAGGGCATATCTAGGAAATCTAAGATGTTTGCCTTTGAATCCACCAACCTTGATATATGTGAACCTAGGGAATTGTATGAAGAAAATACCATAGGTTTGGATTAATTGCACTACTTCATCGAACATCCTTTTGTGTAAACAACATTGCAACTCAAAGACAAGATGGCCCATAAACACATCATTAACCTTGGTAAAGTTCTCAGAACATCTTCTCAATTGGAATAGTGGATAGTAATCATAAATCTTAATTCCTGGTGTCAGGGGCTCATGGGGTAGCCCAAGCCAATGTCTTGTACTGGCTAAAACATAGAATAAGAAAGATGACATATAAAAACCTCTCATGCCAGCAAAGTTAGCTAATCCTTCATGCAATTTTTTGGCTATAAGTTCACCCCAATCTAGGAATTTCTCTCTCTTATTTATTAGATGTACATAGAAAAATATCCATTCTTCCCAATGGAAAGTATGTTGGTTCCCCTTTACTCTATTTAACAAAATAACTAAATCTTTGATTTCAGGAATAAGATGCTCATGAGTGAGAGGTTTTGGGAGATGAGAACCGCCTCTTATAGAATCTAGTAACAAGGCTTTGGTAATCTGAAAAGAAAGAGTAAGCATTAGCTATAGTCCATGCCTCTTATTCTTCTTTATCAGGGACTCCCATGGCTGACATCATTGTTTCTCTATCAATCCTTACCAGAATCTCACCAGAATTAGTGTGAATGCACTTCTCATTTCGATCATAATGGTTCATACACTCCAAAACCAAATATGGAAAAGGGGATACAATTGGGAAGGTGGCAGCTTCGATTAAACCACTCTAGTTAATTTTCTCAGTTATGGAACCTTTTTGGGGATTTTTCAATCTCTCCAGAATTTCTTCAACAGTCACATTTAAAAGGGCAATATCTTCTAATTCTGGGAGGGAACTAACTAAGAAGATTTCATGAAAATGACAGTCCTGCAACTTAAGATTACCTCCTTCATCTCCTCAGCACTGCAAGAATACAAGAGAACCAGGATGAATGAGAAAAAAAAAGAATAACACTTTTGCTTATAAAGGCAAAAGATATGCCTGAATTGATGGCATGCACAAAATTTCAATTTAGGCATGTGAATTAAATATCAAGGTGACATATTTTTTGACATTTCATTAATTAAACATCTCATCACACTCTTCGGGCATACAAAATAATGATTAATCCTGAGAAGAAGTACAATCAATTAATGTTTCAAAATCTCCAACCGATTCTTTCTCCATACCATTATTACCTTCACTTGATATGAAATCTATTGCGGATCTGAAAAGAAATTCTTCAGATTTAAACTTTTGGAATGGAACTTTGAAAGTTCAAACTAAACATATGGACTTGACTAAAGATGCGACAACTTCTTGTTAGAAAATGGAACTTTAAACTTCCTCTTGCACTTTTTGGAATTTTGAACTTCTGAATTTGAACTTTGAAAGTTCAAATTAAAGTTCAAAATAGGAAAAATCACCTAAAGGAAAGCTAGCCAAAATGAAGACATGACAACACGAGATGTGCAAGCCAAACTGAACAAAGGAATTTGAACTTTGAAAGTTCAAATTAAAGTTCAAAATGAAGTTCAAAACAACCCACAAAAAAATAAATGTGTAAGAAAAATAATAACGGGTGTAACATTGGCTCTGAATGGGGACTTGGACCGACAGGGACAAGGAATGAACTCTATATCTCTAGTTTCACAAACTTGGGCTAAGGAGTCACTAGACAAAACTTTGACACAACAAAAAGGAACTAACCCTAAGCACAAAAAAACTTATATACAAGGGAAGGGAAAATGCTTCACATTTGGTACAAATTTAGATCTTGCCCATTAAAGGGAAAAGGCAGAGGGGTCCCATCAAGATATTTCAATTTAAAAGAATTAGGTCCATAGCTCTCATCAATAATGAAAGGGCCTTTCTAGAGAGACTCGAACATACTGTGAGCACATTTAGGTTCTCTGCATCTATTCTAGAGAAACACATGATCTCCTAGCATGAATTTTCTTGGTCTTTCTCTTCTGTCAAATATCTTCTTGACTCTGGATTGATGTTCTGTTATGTGATCAACAAGTCTTTCTCTCTCTTCTTGGATTCTGGTAAAATACATGACTCTTTTTTCTATGGAGTTCTAGAAATGATTATCTTTTATCACTTTCTGTAATTTGATCATGGATAATTCCAGCGGTAGAGACAACTAAGCTTTGCATTCATACACTAGTTTGGAAGGGGACATTCTTATCACCATTTTAGGAGAAGTTATGTCTACCCACAATGCTTCATAAAGCTTCTTGTGCCAATCTTTAGCATTATCACTTACCAGCTTCCTCATAATATTGATCAAATTTTTGTTCCTAGACTCTGCCTGACCGTTACCTTGAGGGTAGTAGTCGAAGGAATGAAACAAAGTTATTTTGTGATCATAACATAAAATTTGAAGAGTAGTTAGAGGCATTATCAACTATAATTTTATGAGGAGTACCAAATCTTACCAGAATAAATTTTTTAATAAAATCATAGACCACTGAGGAAGAAGTCTTCTTCACCGGAATAGCCTCAACCCATTTCATAAAATAATCAGTTGTTGTTAGGATATGGGTGTGCCCTGTAGATGAAGGGGGGTTCAAAGGACCTATAAAGTCTAAAACCCATTGGTGAAATGGTTCCTCAATAACCACTAGTCCTAAAGGAAGAGTTGTCAATTGTGGTTTTCCTGTGAAGTACTTACATTTTGCACACTTAGATACCCACTGGTAAACATCCTTGAACATGTACGACCAGTAATAACAATTTATTAGGATTTTAAAAGCAATTACTATGGAAGAGAAATGCCCTCCACATGCTTCATCATGGAAGGCTTTCAATAATTTATTCTGTTGTTCCTTATCCACACACCTGAGAAACATGTTGTCTAAACCCTTTTTATAAAGGACATCATCCACAATCACATATTTGGCGGCTTTAAGCTTCAGATTCTGCCTCTCCTTTGAGCTCATGTGGTCTGGATAATCTTCGTAAGTAAAATAATGTGCCACATCTAAAAACCATGAGTCTGTTAAACCAACAAACAATGTCAAAGGTAATTTGGTTTCTTCTTGTTCATTCTCTACTAATAATTTTTATAATCCCTGTCCCCTGACTAACTTGTTGGGCATTATATTCAAATCAAACCCCTAGATTTTAGCCACCCATGCGGCTCTATTATTGATGCCAACTTCCTGTTGTATGAGAATACTTTTTACTACAGCATTTGGGACAAAGACCTTGGAGTGAGAATGTAAAATATAATATGTTGGTTGTATTTCCTATTTTTGCTGGTTCTCCTGGTTCCTTGTCTTGCCCTCTGTAAAATTTCAGGTTTTCATGTCTAAACCTTGCCAAAATTGCAAAAACCCTGAAAAACCCTAAGTATCCAAGTGTTAAACGATGAATTGAAACCCTAGGTCATGTCTTATGTTTCAGCGTTACCTTTTTCATTCACTTAAGACATGTGTTTTAAAGTTAAGTCGCCTCGTCGCGTTACCCCGAGAAAATATTCCAAAGATCTTCCCGACTTTGCTTTTTCCTTGTGTCGCGTAGTCTCAATCAGGATTAGAATATTCCTTCAGTGTTACGAGACTTGGCGATTTCTTTCAGTCGGGTAGTCGCAAGAGCTTCATGTTATAAGCTTTATAAAAGATGGGACCCACTGTTAGTCGGGTGATAACAGGAGAATTCTCACAGTTAAGAAAATGTTCTCAGACTTCGCGATTACTTCATGTCACGTTGTCGCCAGATCAATCCAAAGTTCACGGTTAAGTTTTCCTTCAGTCGCATGGTCTCAGAATAGGATGGCAGTTAAGAGATTTCAGTTCAGACTATGCGACTAACCGTTTGAAGTTTGCGGCATGGCTCAGTCGAGATGTCGCCAAAATAGGAATAATGTTTCAGTTTCCTGTTATGCATCAAGTGAACCAATGAGCAAGTGACATCTGTCATAAAGTAAGTGCGTTGTCGGGAGGTCGCTAGAAGGAAGAAAAGGATTAAGCGACTTTGAGACTAAGGTGCTTTGCCCTTTGTCGTGGTGTCTGGAAATAATTTAAGGGTATACCTGATTATTAAGTGATTAAACGATAGCCGTTAGATGAAAGAATCAGAAGATCCAGTGGCAGTCGTGAAGTCTAGAAAGAAAAGTGCCCCAGGGAAAAACTCCTCCCGACTTGGCGATTAAGGTATGTTGTGCAGTCGCTATAAGTAAAGAAAAGGCGCATATGACATGTTAAGGAAAAGTTGAATCTATCTCCCGACTGGGCGACTAAAGGTTGTCGCTTAGTCTTGAAAAAGAACATAAGCATCTAGCGACAAGGAGACAACTGTGAAGGTTAATGATAACGGCTAGTCACCAGGTCTCAGAAAGAAAGATGAGTTAAGGTTAACTGTGCGTGACTTTGATTTCAGTTATGTCGCGTGATCGCCATATGGTCACTGGGGTCGGCCAGAGTTAAGAAAATACATTATCGCCAAGTCTCGAGATAGAACTATGGTTAAGAACAAACACCCACGACAAAGAGACTTAATGCAGTCGCGTGGTCGCCTAATCATGAAATCTAAAAAACGGTGGCAGTTTTCTGATGTGACAATGTAAATCTCTCAGTAACCAATCAGAGGCTCAAATTTTGATTACTGTGCATTAAGGGTAGCTGAGATGTATGATAGATAACGAATTAGAAGGTGACATGTCATCTCTCTTAAATGTTTTATGATTTCTCTGAGGATTCATATTTGAAAATTTTATTTCCTGTCAACTTTAGCAACTACGGCTAGCTTTTTCAAAGTTCACGGCATGAAAAATTAATGGCAGAACTGATGTTTCTAAATTATGAGCTGTGTACTCTGGATGACAGCTATAAGGAGTTGATAGTGCACTCATTCCCATTCACCGTGCTTTCAAGTTTTCAGAGCCAAGTTTCTTGTTTTCAGAGAAGAGTGATATTTTGAGCAGTTGCAGTGTATCCAAAGTTATCAGAGATTTCTAAAATTGCAGAGGATTGTGCTCAGAACAAATAGCTGATATTGGAGATTAGATTTGTTTCAATATCGGTTAGAGGAAATAAATTCAAGGTGTTATAGAGATGAATAGAGCTGTGAGCGTTGCTTCAACAAGTGGAGGCAGTGGAGAAGAACAGAAAGGAAAACCGAGTTACTCTGATGAGTTTCTCCAGCTTCTGCTAGGTTCAACTCAGAGTAAGAAGGCCGATGCTAGTGTCCTTTTGGATGAGTACAAAGACATTTGAGATGCTGTGACCCCAGGAACAATAGGTTACTCTATTTTCACATACTTCTATAAGAATTCTGATAAGCCCATCCCTATTTCAAACCCATGGACATTTGGTCTGGCTAGGTTATTAGTTCCTGATGTGTTCTTAGATGTTGACCTATTTCTTGACCTGGAAAA
>MU223547.1:4069277-4167177 GCA_018584345.1 Thuja plicata | reverse complement strand
TGAACTTGTTAAGGACCTCTGTCAGCAGGACACTGTCCATATTATTGATTCCTTGAAGAGTGAATCTCTTAGGTTATCCGTCCTATAAAGAAAAGGAAGAAGGATGAGAATCCTTGTATCACTGGTTTTTGTTATGCTTATAACTATGGTTTGTATGGTAATATCTTGTTTATGGATATGCTTGGTCATTTGCAAGATAATTCATAAGTTGGTTTAGTAAAGTTACATAACAAATTAGTGTCCACATCAACAAATACTGTGTAAACAACAATCTTAAAAGGTAAAACCTGCCTGAGTATTTGTGGAGCTCAAAAACGAAGAAGGACCTTATCCAGTCCTTAGAAATTAGGCTTTTCTTGTCTTTGAATCAGAATTAGGAGGTATAGTGTTCAAATAGACATTTCAAGCATTGTGGTTCATACAAGAAAAATCCCTAACATAATATTTGAATTGTTTAAAATCTTTGACCACTAAAAATGCTTGTTTTTCAGCTAGAGAATAGTTGATTTTGTGCTTCTTTAATGGAATGCTCATGAAAGATATTGGAGTTTCCAACCCCTCTTCATTTTTCTGCATCAAAATACCCGACAGTGAATGATCAGAAGCATTGCAATGAATGATAAAATCCCTTTTAAAATTGGGGTGCACCAACGTTGGAGCTTTGGCTATTGCCTCCTTGACTGTTTCAAAATTTGTTGTAGCTTCATTGTTCCACTTGAACATTTGTTTCTCACTCATCAAATTCATAATGGGTTTGATGGTTTCAGCACAATATGGGACAAACTTCCTTAGGAAATTAACCTGGCCAAAGAAATATTTGACACCAGTTTTGTTAGATGGTAAAGCTAGTTGTTGGATTGCTTTTACCTGCAATGGGTCTACTCTTATTCCTTCTTTATATACTATGTGGCCTAGGAGCTTTCCTTTAGTCACAAAAAAGACTGATTTCTTAGGGTTTAAATAAATTCTATGCTCCCTATATTTTTGCAATATCCACTGTAAATCTTTGATGTGTCTCTATCGCCTCCTTGAAAATACTATTAGGTCATCCTGGTATATAACTATGATTTTATTTCTTAGATGACTAAACATAGCATTCATTGCATGCTAAAATGTGGCTCCTATATTAATCAAACCAAAAGGCATACGTCGATAAGAAAAAGTTCCCCATGGAGTTGTGAAGGTAGTTTTATGTTGGTCTTCCGGTGCCACGCTAATCTGATTATAACCTGAAAAACCATCCAGTAAGGACATCATCTCTGAACCAGCTACTATCTGAAGGATTTGATCCATCATAGGGAGAGGGTAATTATCTTTCAGGATTCCTTGATTCAGATTATGGAAGTCCACGCAGATTCAAATTTCCCCATTTTTCTTTCATACTAGTACGATATTGGCCACGTAGGTTGAATGATGAATCGCGTAAAAGATGCAAGCCTGCAACATTTTATCTACCTCTCTGAAGATAGTGTCAGCTACTTTAGGATTATATTTCCTTAGATTTTTTTTGAAAGGAGTCATTTTTGGTTTGAGTGGAATATGATGTTGCACTTGCCCTTGGTATGAGGCAAAAACATCTTTGTAAGATTTTAAAAGCTGAATGAATCTCTCTTTTTCTTCTGGTGAGCAAAAAACTCCTAAGTTCACCATCTTGGGATTAGACTCTTCTCCGATGTTCAATTTCTCATAGGCTCATGGTTTAGAATTTTTATGTGCTTCCCTGCCACCCATGTAACAATCTCGTCTGTCAAATAGTTTTTCAAGGGCCACCAAACCTTTTAGTATTCAATTACCTTTTAACTGAATCACATCACCTTTTGAATCATCCTGATTAGGGGAAAACTCATGGCAATCAGATTCAGATCTCTCAAATAATGTTGAAGAGAACATATCCAAACACTGCATGAAAAGATTAATCTGTCTGTCATCACGGAAAACCTGAAAGGATTCTTAATTATCTAAAATAATGGGCTGATGAATTAGCTCAATTCTATATGTTTCATCATCAAAATCAGGGTGAGGGATAAGAAGGGAGGCTGACCCAGCCAAGGCATCAGCTCTAGAATTGAATTCTTGTGGAATATCTTTAATAGAGAAGGCTTCCAATCCTTCTATTTCCTCCCAAAATCGGTTCTGATAGTGTTTAAGTCTCTCATTTTTAATGGAAAAACTCCCTGAACTTGCTTGAAAATTAATTTAGCATCTCCAATAGCCTTCAATTTCTTAATTACTTTTCTTTTGGCCTCCTCAATCCCAAGAAGTAAGGCTTCATATTATGCCATGTTGTTTGTGTTACTAAACTCAAGCTTATATGCAGAAGGAAAATTATTTCCTTTAGGAGAAATTAAAACTACCCATGCTCTAGAACCAGTATTACAATAGCTTCCATCAAATTCCATGGTCCACAAAGACTGATCTCCTAATTATATTTCACTAGTTACATCAGCTACATCAGGCTCAGGAAGAATCACATAATTCACAAACTCTGATTCTTCATATAAAATGTGTGACTTTGGGTCATCAGAAGGGAAGATAGTATATTTTGACTTTGTCTCAAGTTCAAGAATAATGTTTTATTTTCCCACTAAAATTCTCACCTATGACCAATCTAGTTTAATCTCTCCTCCTAGGTCTTTATATAAGTTACGACTCAAAATCATGCCATAACTGGCGAGAATATCAGCAAATAATATTGTCATTTTAAGTCTTTTCACAGGATGAGTTGCTAATGCCACCTGAGCATCTTTTATCTTCCCTAACAGAGGAACTTGTTTTGAATCCATAGAATAGAAGAATCTAGAGTTTTTGGTTAAGGGAAGGTATAATTCTTTGGCTACTAAGGAGGGCATTGTGTTATCTGAAGCTCTTGAATCAATAATGCAATTATTGAGCTTGTAGCCGTGGATAAAAAGGGACACGTAGAAGGGCTGAGGCTTCATAAAAGATTGAGAGGTTTCATTCAATATTTAATTATGGGTTGGATGTTCAACAATTTCAAGTTGGCTCAGAGAATTAGAGGCAAAAGGATGACAGGATTGGGTATTTACCATATTATCAATTGACTTTGCTGACTCATTTCCTCTAATGAAATTCACAAGATTATCCAACTCCTTAGGATTAGATCTTAGATATTTCGCAGGAGAAATCTGAATTTTAGATGTGTTAAAAAATTCAAGAATATCAAAAGAAGCATCAAACCTTTTTAGAACTGCCACCTCCAGAGGATTTGAACCTTTATCTATGGAGAAGCTCGAAGTTCGGTTCCTAGGTTCACTTGTCTTACTGGTGGATTTCAAAGATGAAACTATAGGTGAAGGTCTATATCCCTTTTGATTCCCTTTTAGCACTGAACATGAGGGTTCTTCTAAAGTTACCAAAATGTCTACACCATAATTATAAATGTAATTCCAATAGAAAATCCATTTATGCACTCGAATGAAAACACCAAAGTTGTGGTACTATTTTATATCAAATTTCAACCAACTGATCAAAATATTTCTAAATCACAAAATTTATTTCCAGTATCTAAGTATCACTATCAAAATAAAGTATTAGAAAGCAGTAAAATTACAAAATTTGGCTGACCCTATTCTCAGGTCATAATAAGTCATTTATATCCAGAGAATAACTATTTTTAAGGTTATTTTTGAAACCAAGTCCACAGAGGAGTAAAAGTAAGAAAGATAACTTCAGATATCTAAGGTAGTTTGAGTGACAAAAAGTATCAAAACAAAAAGCCAAAAATAATCACCCTATTGCGATTATCTCGCATTATATCCAGGTTCAGGGTGTCGATGTGGTTGATTGTGATTGCACCCATAGTTTTTATGATTCCAGATGCTCGGTAGAAAACTGAACCACAAACTGATGATTCAGAATACCAACGCGAACAATCCTCTGTTTCCAAATATTATTTTCCCTTCAAACTAGAGCCAGCTTTGCTTTATGTGAATCCAATTTTTTAGGGCACATGATTAGCATAGATTTTATTTTAGAAATCTGAGAAAAATCATTAGGTGTAACTATTTTAGCTTCCTTCACCATACGAACCTTTTCTTTGAAAACTTGATACATTTCTTCAAGCTTTTGCAGGGTCTTACCATCTTCCTTAAACATGGGTACTTTGATAAACCCAAGATCATTCTTCATCATACTTTCTAAGGTTACAAGTTCTTTAGCCAGTTTAGTAGATTCTTCAATACCTTGCTTTATGATCAAGTTCCTCCAGTCAAGATGATCTTGTGAGACAAAAATAATTTCATTGTCAACACCTGCAATAGGCCGCGCAGGCAAGAACTTCATCACCCCATAATTCTTCACTTCAGCTATCTGCATCATTACATCCATCCATTGGGTCTTTTGTTTATCCCACTTTGTCAATTCTGTATCTAGACTATCTTTTTCGGCCACAACATCTTCATAAGTCTGACTAAGATCACTTATGTATTTGTTCTCGCGATTCATGACTGAATCCATTCAACCCACGTATGCTTTAGCATTACACTTATTGCGTACAATATATTCTTTCATCAGTTGATTATTAGGGGATTTCATATCAAAATCCACTGGGGCCTATGTTGTTATTTCTTGATCAGGATGATGGATATAATAAAATACTCGACAATCTACGAGATAGTTAACTTCATTTACAGTTTTTCTTTTTCATCCTTCCATGCTCTACTCTCAATCTTCTTGGTAGAAGATTCTAGATGTTTGACATCTTCTACCTAGGTTGCCACACCAAGATCAACATTTTCCACTTTAAAATCATCAAGTGTTACCTCATCTGAGATTTTCCCATTCTTGGGAATAGAAATCTCTGCAAACCAATGCCCTATTTTTTCATCCATATCTATTATCGCTTCAGTTTTAGGCTTCTTGATCTTTACTTCCTTCCCTAAACACCTGCTTACCATATCATTATCAAGAAATGAGATAGGTACAATAATCCTTTTCTTGCTAATAGAAGTTCAGAGCCACGTTGGTCTATCCACTGCATCTTTTGCAGGGGGATTTTGCAGAACGACCTAATCAACAGATAAATTTTTTCTAGTGTCTTGTTCTTTATCCATTTCCCCTATCTCTCCAACATTTCCAAGGTCCATTACATCTAGAATCTAGTTATCCATGGGAGCTTGTTTCTCGATACTAGAGTCTAATTCAACAATCTCAGGATCAACTGTAACCTTTTTTAGCCTTTTACTTCTAGAATGGGTAGTTCTGGTTGGAACATGGGATATTATTGATGAAGGCATTTTTGATAAATCAACCTCCAATTTAATTGTACTTGCAACATTAGATTCAATAGAAATATTAGGAGAAGAAATTTGATCTTTCGAGGGTAGGGTTTGTTTGGTTTTCTTAAGAGTGACTGGCTCATTCTCTTTTATCTTTCCCAATCTCTTCTCTCTTAACCACTTCTCTGTTCTCCTGATAACATTGAAAGTTCTGGTTTAAACATTATCCTCTTCCTATCTGTTCCAATAAATTTCTACTAGAGGTTCATTCTGCACTTTACTACTAAATTCAGAATCAAGTACCTCTTCATTCTCGCACTCTGTAACCCCTTTTATAGTCATAGATAGCCTCATTCCCACAATTTGTTTTAAAGTAAGTTAGGACCATAATCTTCTGTGGACCTCAAATTCATCTTCACAATCTTCCCAGTAATCTTCAAGTTGAGAATTATGAGTGAAGCCCTCTTTCATGCCCAGGTAGGATTTAGCAAAGCCCTTGTTGTCAGATTTTGGGCGTGCAATGAAATTTTTGAATTTGTAATTCTTAGCCTCTACTACTAAGTGTAGGGCATCTAATGTGGATTTACAACAATAATGCCCTAGATCTGTAGGAAAGGTAATCCCTGAAAGTTGATCTCCCTTTAAACCTTTCTCTATGATTGCTAATTGTCTACACACTTCAGTGAGTACTTGATGATCTAGGGTATATCTAGGAAATCTAAGAGGTTTTCCTTTGAATCCACCCGCCCTGATGTATGTGAACCTAGGGAATTATATGAAGAAACTACCATAGGTTTGGATTAACTACACTTCTTCATCGAACATCCTTTTGTGTAAACAACCTCGCAACTCAAAGACAAGATGGCTCATAAACACATCATTAACCCTGGTAAAGTTATCAGAACATCTTCTCAGCTACTATAGTGGATTGTAGTCATAAATCTTAATTCTTGGTGTTAGGGGCTCATGGAGTAGCCCAGGCCAATTTCTTGAACTATCTAAAACATATAACAAGAAAGATGACATATAAAAACCTCTCATGCTAGTGAATTTAGCTAATCCTTCATGTAATTTTTTGGCTATAAGTTCACCCCAATCTAGGAATTTCTATCCCTTATTTATTACCTGTATATAGAAAAACATCCATTCTTCCCAATGGAAAGTATGTTGGTTCCCCTTTACTCTATTTAACAAAATAAATAAGTCTCTGATTTTGGGAATGAGATTCTCACGAGTGAGAGGTTTTGGGAGATGAGAACCGCCTCTTTCAGAATGTAGTAACCAGGCTTTAGCAATCACATTCTTATATTGCTTCTTCTTCTCTAAAAAGAAAGATTAAACATTAGGTATAGTCTATGCCTCATATTCTTCTTTTTTAGGGATTCCCATGGCTGACATCACTCTTTCTCTATCATTCCTTACCAAAATATCACCAGAATTAGTGCGAATGCACTTCTCATTTCCATCATAATGGTTCATACACTCCAAAACCAAATCTGGACAAGGGGCTACAATTGGGAAGGTGGCGGATTTGATTAAACTATTGGAAAGTTGACACTCAAGGTGTATATGACTTATTTTATGTTGTCATTATGGAAACAAAGTCATATGAAGTTTTGTCAAGTAAACATGGAAGACAAAAATGGCTAAGTATAGAAGATAGAATAGAACAAAGATATGTAGTCGATGAGAGCTCTAGTGCACGTGTGTACAATCGAGTCAAGATAGGCATGTTCATACTTAAGCTCTATGATATGTTATTTAGTGTACACTATACAATCATGGTACAAAATGAGATTATGGAGAAGTTACAGGAAGATTAAGTGTACTAACAGTTCAAAAAATAGAGTATGGAGCCAACCTCAGTTTCTTGATTAGCGTATAATATTTTGTTTTTTAAAGGTTATGTGCCTAATGTAATAAGTCTGTAATTATGTCTGAATGATTCATATAATCACGCTTAAGCCAATTTTTTTTGAAGCGTTGTGTATGTTGTTTTTGGGCTGACTAAGGTCTTGTTTTTAGTCGCATCTATTTAGGCATGTATATATACTAGACATGCACTTTTGTATTAATGTGTCGACAAAAAGGAAGTAGAGAAGATATTCAGAAGATCAATATGAGCAAGCCAGTATGAAGTAGAATTCTACAATAGATTAAATCAGTAGCGCATAAATGGAACTGATTAGACAATAGTGTCATTACAACAGTTCATTTTTGAATATAGTGTATATCAGTTATCGGAAGGTTGTAGCCTTCATCTTATTGACCAGTGAGCTCTGGCAGTGAGCCAACCACCTCTAATAGGTTTTTTATAAAGACTCCTAATAGGATCATTGTCCTTGAATTGTAAAGACTTCTCCTAACAGGGAAAAGGAACTTTAAAAGGTTCATTATACTAGTACAATCATTTGTGGGTACTAATTCCCACCGAGGTTTTCCTCTGATCAAGGTTTCCCCATAATCATATTTTGTGTTATGAGTTATTTTGTTATGCTTTATTTTTTATCTATTTTATTCAAGTTTAAATTTTCTGAATTATAATTAATAGACAAACACAGATTCACCCCCCCTGTCAGTGTTTCTAACAATTGGTATCAGAGCTCTGGTCCTGTGAAAGAATGTTTAACCACTTGAGGAGATCATGGATTCAACATAAGAAAAACATCTTAAAAAGAACCTTAAAGTATCCCTTGAAGATCTTGACAGATCTGAAAAAGAAAATGAAGAACTAAAACTAAAAGTTGATAGCACCCAAATGCTTATCAAAAAATTAAGGAAAGATCAGAAAGCTTTCTCTACAAATGATTTGGGAAAAATGGTAAAAAAGTTGAATGAAGAGAAAATGTCTTTGAAAGATAAGATTGAATATCTAAATGAACAACTTACAGATAGCCTAACAACTATTGAAGAAAATAACAAAGAGAGTAAACAATTAGATGATGAACTTATGCAAGTAAACATGAAAATCTTGGAGTTGGAAAACATCAAGAAAAAAAATAGAATCTGAATTAACAGAAGCAAAAAATAAGATTGACAAACTACATACAAGTTATGATCTAATTCAATCAAAACTTTATGCACAGAAGACAAAAGGTGATACTATAGGTGTTGGATACAGTGTAGCTCAAATTGAAATAAATTCAATGCAAGAAAGAAAGAAAGCACAAGAGATATCTACAAAAGCAAAGAAAACTGAGAATCTTGTAGAGGATAAAACAAAACCACCTAAAGATGAACTCAAGCAAGTTAATAGAACTTGTTGTGCCTATAAAAATCATGGACATTTAGCAAGAGATTGTAAAGAGGTAAGAACTTTCAATGGCTATTCTTACTCATGTAATAAATTTGGTCATAGGGCTATTCATTGCAGAACAAGCCAAAGAAATCAGTCACAGCAGAGTCAAAGAAATCTGAATCAACACAATCAGAGAAATCAACCTCAGAGAAACTATCAGAATATTACATGTTAGATATATAATTAAAATGGACACTCAGCCAAGCATTGCAGAATGATAAAAAATATCAATAGACCTCCAATCATTTGTCACTCATGTGGCAAAGCTGGACACATGTCAAGGTTCTGTTGATCCAGAACTCAAAAACAAGAGAAGCCTAAAGACTCATTATTTGAAGAATCTGGTGAAGTCAAGTTTGTAAAATATATAGAATTTTTAGGTAAAATATGGGTTGAATTAAAGAAAGATAATGATGAGAGAAAGGTAGTAGATGCATCCATAGTGGATGCACCTTCTACTTCTGGTTAGGTGACCCTCATGATCTTAGGGGGAGCTATTCTAGCTCTGAACCCCTGTGTGGCTGGTGTACTCACCTTTGAGTATGTGCCTATGGATTCATATAATTGATCATGAAGTATTGAGGTATGCATGAACACATAGCTTGTACCTTGTTAGAATCAAAGATGGAAATTCTATGTGTTAACTGTGTTACGACTTCGATCATTTAATGCAGTAACTTTTATATAAGTTAGTAAATGATCTTTTATCCTCACTTTGCATTCGAGATTGAGCACTCAGAGAGAATAGGAGATCTTATCATCAAAGTATCTACAGATAACCATTGGTTGGTTAGCAAGGAAAATCGAGTTTGAAATGGAACCCTAGCAGACACATCATTTCAAAATTACTAGAAACCCTACTTAAGAAAGTATCAAGTAATTTATGGCTATTCCTACAATGTTTGACATCTCTAAGAAGAAGAGATATATGTTTAAGAAGAATCCATTTATGTCTGTACTAGATGATGTAGAAGGGGCATTCTCTAAGAGTCCACTAGGAGTCGTGCATGTAGAAGACATTCACGCATACATCTATTGCAAGAAGGAAACCATTGGGGATAACAACATAGCAACTCTTATGGAATCAATGATATAACTATATTATTCATTTAAGGATTAATATGTGCATCTCATTGATAACCCTATCTTTGAGTATTCAAACACACATAAGTTCTATGAACTAGAATGGGTTAAAATCCTACTTAGCAGGATACATGATGATCTGTATTGGATTGGTGAAGTTCCTATTTGCATCACTGTTGATCTTATTCAAGAGATGACTAGACTCCCTAAGGTTGGACCAGTTCTTCCCACTGGTAAATATGTAAAGAAATAGGTTGAACAAGCATGCTCATCCAGAAGTGATAGGCGCGAGATGACTGTTGATCCTATTAAAGAGGATGATATCAAAATCATTACCATGATACTCGGCTACAAGTTCCAACATGCTAGCAGACTCAATAGTGTATCCGCAACAATAGTTCTAGCAGCAATAAGGATGGTGAGAGATAATACATAGTATAATATTTGTGAGATATTGTGCACACAACTGATTGAGAACATAAGAGCTATCAAGAATGACAAGAGAAAAATATTCAGATTTGGCTCTTTGATTATCTACTTATACTTACACATTGTTGGTAAAGTCTCTAATCTTTACCTAGACATGAGAAAACCCACTATGCCTCAGATATCACTAAAGGCTACATTAGAGAGTAGTGCTAAGGATTCTATGGACATGGAGATCAAAACATTCAGGATCAAGATGCAGAAGAGGTTCTGAATACCAGAGAAAATAGTTGATAAGTACAAAGACACCATATGTTTCATGGTGGAAACTGGCCGTACTTGCATGAAAGCAGTTGAGCCAAGATCCAAATGGATTCATCCACTTGGTTATGAAGTTGAAGAACATGTGTTGGAAGGATATGCAGAAGTTCTTTTGTTTGCGCCTAAAGATCCAAATGAGCCAAGATGGGGCACATAGAGAGAGAAGAAAAATCAAGTTAATTCTATCTTATACAATGTAGATAACAAAAGGAAGGCATCAAGGATTACATATAACATCCTAAAGGTTTATGGGGTCACACAAGAAGACCTAGACAAAGCTAGGGAAGCTAAAATTTCAAGAGAACTCAAACAATCAAAAGTCAAAATAGAAAAATCTGATGATAGTCCCAAGAAAAAGAAGAAGAAATTTGATGAAGGTACATATGTGCCATCAACTACTATTGACTTAGATTCCTCTCCTCCATTAGTACCAAGAAATTTGACCAGAAGAAGGAAGTAAGTTCCCATAGGTCACCCATCCTCAAGGACAAGAAGGAGCAAAGTAAAGAACACTCAAGTCCCTCCTGAGGTAGGATTCAGACCTAGTCTGACAGTCTTAAGGAACATAATTGTTAATGAAGGTAGAATAGACTCTATTAAGCATGTCTATGACAAATACCAAGAGATAGATAAATCAGGAATTCATTCTATGATCATCTCTCATATGATCATGTTTAAGAGGTCAGTATTGGAACTCAAGACAGTCATACCAGACAAATTATGGACCATTCTTGACCTATTAAAAAGGAAAGAAATTGAAGAGGATATGAGGATAAGAGAAGAAACATTAGACAATATTCTCCATATTTGATCACATGATGAGAAAGATATACTATTGGATTTGGTAAAACCTCATCTCAGAACCAAAACAAGAACTCTTCATATTATGAACAAAGAGTATGAACTGGTTGGTGAAGAGACTCAGAAGGCATTTGAGAGAGTATTTATGGATAGACATATGTATCCATCAATGGTTCCTATAGAAAAGGTGACTCTAGTCCCTCCCAAACAGGTTAAAAAACTAGTGATTCCAAATGCACCTATGATAGGTCCACAGGATTTAGCACCCACAGTTTCAACACCTTCCGATACAGCCAAAGATTCAGAAGAAACTATTGTGGTCAATGATGTTAAGATATCCATGATAGCTTCTGACAATGACATGAACAAATTTTAAAAAGCATTTGTCAGTACTAAAGATACAAAGAAGGTATGTGTAGACAATACTTCCTCACAACAAGATGAAACTCCTCCTAAAGATTCAACAGACTTGAAAAATGAGGAAGACAATCAATCTAATGAGCCACCTATTATGGAGATCCCAATAAAAAGTGAGTGTATGGATACTAGTCAAAATGTTATATTCACTCCATACATTCAACCATCTGTTATGGATGTGGAGCCTAATCAGACTTAGGTTCTTTCAGTGCGGTTTCCCCCCAGACTTATCTATAGGGGATTGGGGGCAGCGCCCCCAAGCTGGGAGTCAAGGGGCAGAGCCCCTTGTGGGGTCCTAGGGTAGCACCCCAGGCAAGGTCAAGGTGTAGAGCCCCTAATGGGGTCAAGGGGCAGCACCCCTGATAGGGTCAATAATGACTTAATAATATTGTAAAGCGTTGGCCATAAATTTTCTATTTAGTCAGAGTATTTTTTCCCTAATTAGTTTAAGTCAAAAATACTTGTGAAAAGGGCTTAGGGTTTGAGTTTCATTGTATGAGGGATTTTGTAGCTTCCTGTTGCAGTATTGAGTTGTAGGTTTCAAATTGTAATCACTAGATAATAATAAAGACATTGGAATCATTGTTGGTGGATGTAGCTCAGGGATTGGGTGAACCACGTTAAATTTTTGTGTTATAGTGTTCTCTTTTGTGTGTTGATATTTGCATTTTTCTATTTATTATTCTAACAAGTGGTATCAGACTGAGGTTTTTCATTCATTCTTTCATCTATTCTCTAAAGCAGGTCTCACGAGTTAGTGGGAGCATCTCTCGGTTAAGTGGGAGAAATGGCAGACAAGGGTAGGCTGAAGGTTGATAAGTTAAATGGGTAGAACTTCCAGTTATGGAAGATGCAAATGGAGGACTATCTCTATTAGAAGGATCTATGGCGGCCATTAGAGGGAGTAGCCAAGAAAGAGGCAATAATGTCTCAGGAATATTGGGATATTTTGGATAGGAATGCAATAGGGAGTATTCATTTATGCCTAGCACAATCGGTGGCATTCAATATTACTGGAGCAACGATAGCTAAAGGTCTGATGGAAACCCTACCAAAGTTGTATGAAAAGCCTTCAGCTTCAAACAAGGTATTTCTTATGAAGCATTTATTTAATATGAAAATGGTAGAAGGTGGATTAGTCACTGATCATTTGAATGAGTTTAATACAGTTACAAGTTAGTTAACTTCAGTTAAAATTACCTTTGATGAAGAGGTTAGGGCTCTCTTTATTTTGTGCTCTTTGCCAGAAAGCTGGAATGACTTGGTAATGGCTATTAGTAATTCTATTTCTGGTTCTAATACCTTAAATTTTGATGATGTTGTTGGTGTTATATTGAGTGAGGAAATTTGTAGGAAAAGCTTAGGGGCATCCACATTAGGTAGTGTATTAAACGTATAAAGAAGAGGCAGAACAAGAGATAGAGGAAAAAACTCTGGAAATGATGGAAAATCACAAGGAAGTCAAAGGGAAAGAAGTCTCAGTCAAGAGGACCTAGCGACTACTGGTACTATGAAAAAATAGGACATAAGAAGAAAGATTGTTGGTCTTAGAAGAAATATCAAGGAGACAAACATGATGGAAACAAGGAGGCAAATGTGGTAAGTAACAAATCTAAAGACGATGCTTTGCTATTGTCTTTAGAAAATGTTGATGATTCATGGGTGTTAGATTTAGGGGCTTCATTTCATGCTACACCCCATAGAGGTTATTTTGTTGATTATGTCCAAGGGGATTTTGGGCTAGTTTATTTGGGAGATAATGAACCCTATCAAATTTTTGGAAAAGCGAGAATCAAGATTAAGTTGCACAATGGGAATCATTGGCTACTACAAGAGGTAAGACATGTTCCAAGGCTGAGTAGGAATTTAATTTCACCAGGGCAAATCGCTGATGAGGGTTGTACAGTTACTTTTAATGATAAAAATTGGAAGGTTTCAAAAGGTTCCTTAGTAGTAGAAAAAGGTGTGAAAGTAGGCACCTTATATCTTTGTACAGGTCATACTGTTCCCTCTACTTTAACTATTTCAGAGAAAAATGAATGTTCAAGAACAATTGTTGTAGTTGAGAAGGTAGAACAAGAGACAGTAGCTGGAGATTCTGAAACAAAACTGTGGCAGGCACAATAGACTTGAGCACATGGGTGAAAAAGGTATGAAATTAATTCATTCAAAGAAAGTTCTACCAGGTTTGAAATGTGTTAATATGGATTTCTATGAAAGTTGTGTGTATGGAAAACAAAAGAGAGTTAGTTTTATAAAGAGTGGGAAGGAAAAGAAAGATGAAAAATTAGAGCTTGTGCATACAGATGTATGGGGTCTAGCTCAGGTATCTTCCCTTGGTGGCTCTCAGTATTATGTTACATTCATTGATGATGCAACTAGGAAAGTATGGATATATTTCATTAGACAAAAATCTGATGTATTTGAAACTTTTAAGAAATGGAAAAGCTTGGTTGAAAATGAGACTAAAAAAAGATTAAAATGTCTCAGATCTAATAATGGTGGTGAGTATTGTAGAAAAGAATTTGAAGATTATTGTGCCTCTACTGGTATTCATAGACAGAAAATAGTTCCAAGGATTCCACAGGAAAATGGAGTGGCTGAATGCATGAACAGGACAATAATGGAGCATGCTAGGAGCATGAGGTTGCATGCTGGGCTCCCCGTAAACATGTGGGAAGAGGCTATAAATACTATTGTATATTTGATAAATAGAGGTCCCTCTACTCCCTTGGGTTGTGGTATCCCAGAGGAAGCATGGATAGGTAAGAAGGTGAGTTATTCTTTTCTCAGAACCTTCGGTTGTGAAACATTTGCACATATAGATTCTGAAAATAGAACCAAGCTGGAAGGTAAATCTAAGAAATGTATATTTGTTGGATATGGCATTGATGAATTTGGTTATAGGGTTTGGTATTTTGAAAATCATAAAATTGTAAGAAGCGGGGATGTCATATTCAATGAGAAAGTGTTGTACAAAGATCTATTGCAGAAACATGAGAAGAAAGAAAATGATTATGTAGTGTTGGATGATGTTCCAAATGATAATGGTCTAGAAATTCCTTATGCTCCGCAACAATAGTAACAACAAATACCACACACCCCAGTGAATTTTAGACGGTCAACAAGGCTAAGTAGACCTCCAGATAGATTTTCACCTTCTTTGTATTTTATCTTATTAACTGATGCTGGTGAACCTGAATGTTATAATGAAGCTATGCAGGTGGATAGAAAACTTCAGTGGGAGTCTGCAATGACAGATGAAATGGACTCTTTGCTGAAAAATCAGACTTGGGATTTATGTAAGTTACCTGCAGGTAAATGGGCTTTGTAGAATAAATGGGTTTACAGGTTGAAAGAAGAAGATGGAGGTAAGAAAAGATTTAAAGCCAAATTAGTCATAAAGGGATTTGCACAGAAATATGGTATTGATTTTCATGAGATTTTTTCTCCAGTTGTTAAAATGAATTTTATTTGTACTATTTTAAGTATTGTGGCTACTAAAGATTTTCATTTAGAGCAGCTTGATATTAAAACAACCTTTCTTCATGGTGATTTGAATGAAGAAATATATATGGTACAACCACAAGGATTTGAGGTCAAGGGTAAGGAGAGTTTAGTGTGCAAATTACAAAAAAATTTATATGGATTGAAGCAAGCACCTCGGAAATGGTATATTAAATTTGATACTTTTATGAATGAGAATGGATACACTCGATGTAATTGTGAACATTGTGTTTATTTCAAGAGGTTAAATAGTGGCAGCTACATTATTTTATGTTTATATGTTGATGATATGCTTGTAGCTGGATCTAATATGGATCATATTAAGGGGTTGAAACAACAGTTAGCAAAATATTTTTATATGAAGGATTTGGGGACAACAAAACAAATCCTTGGTATGAAAATTTGTAGAGATAAGAAGAACAGAAAATTAACTATATCTCAGGTTGATTATGTTGAAAAGGTGTTGCATAGATTCTACATGAAGGATGCCAAAGCTATCACTACACCTTTGCTTGGTCATTTGAAATTGACTAAATAAATGTGTCCAAAGACACTAGAAGAAGAGGAAAAAATGTCCAAGATACCTTATGCTTCAGTTGTAGGGAGCTTAATGTATGCTATGGTATGTACTAGGCCAGATATTGCACATGAAGCATGGGATTTGTTAGCCGGTATATGAGTCACCCTGGGATTGAGCATTAGAATGTAGTCAAATGGATTCTCAGATGTTTGAGAGGTACATCCAATAAGAACTTAAACTTTGGGGGCTCTTCTACTACTGTTCATGGCTATGTTGACTCAGATTTGGAAGGAGATATAGATACTATACAGAGTACTACAGGTTATGTATTTACTGTTGGTGGTACAGCAGTGAGTTGGATTTCTTAGTTACAAAAAGGTGAATGTGTTATCCACTACAAATGCAGAGTATGTTGCTACCATAGAGGCAGCCAAGGAGATGATATGGCTTCAATTCTTCATGGAAGAATTGGGGCATCCATAGGCAGAGAATTATTTGTATTCAGATAGTCAGAGTGCCATTCATCTTGCAAAGAATTATTCTTTGCACTAAAAAACAAAGAACATACAATTGCGATATCATTTCATTCGATCAGTTTTGGATGATGGACAGTTAAAGTTGGAGAAGATACATACAGATGATAATCTAGCAGATATGTTTACAAAGGCAGTGACAAGGGAGAAGCTGAATTCCTCTTCAACTTTGGTTGGTCTTCTAGACTGAATAGAATAAAAGAACAACAGAGTCTAGGGTGGTTTCTTTATTCCAGTGGGAGCTATAGGTTTGGTCAATCAGTCTCCAAGTGGGAGGATATTGTTGTGGAGTCTGATCAGTCTCCAAGTGGGAGATTTTTATGTATGTGGAGCCTAATCAGACTCAGGTTCTTTTAGTTTAGTTTTCCCCTAGACTTATCTATAGGGGATTGGGGGTAGCGCCCCCAAGCTCAGAGTCAAGGCACAAAGCCCCTTGCAGGGTCTTGGGGCAGCGCCCCAGGTGGGGTCAAGGTTATTTTTTCCCTAATTAGGTTAAGTCAAAAATACTTGTAAAAATATATTAGGGTTTGAGTTTCATTGAATGAGGGATTTTGTAGCTTCCTGTGGCGGTATTGAGTTGCACGTTTCAGATTGTAATCATTGGATAATAATAAAGACATTGGACTCACTGTTGGTGGATGTAGCCCAGTGATTGGGTGAACCACATTAAATTTTTTTGTTATAGTGTTCTCTTCTATGTGTTAATATTTGCATTTTTCTATTTATTATTCTAACACCATCAGCTTCATTATTTTCAAGTTTGACTCCTGACTCAGCAAGCCTAGATGCATGGGGAGAAGAATATTTGATCAAGATTAGTGTCTTAGCTATGGAGAAAGCCAAAGAGAAACAAGTTATGAGAAACCCTCTCTTTTTGGAGTCAGTAAACATCTTGAATGACCTAGTACCAGCAGATAAGAAAGTGGCTAAAATTCAGTCAGTTGATGATGTAGATAGCATCCTAACAAGCTTCAAGGCACACTTCACAAGTCTAGTAGACTCGACTACTAGAACTGCAGAGGAAAATTGTAAAAAGGAAATATTGAATGAATTGGTAAAGAACTTCTCTTAAGATCTCAATTTATTGAACATTGGTCAGACTATTCTAAAAGAGTTGGCATCAAAAGGCAGGAAAGTAATACAAAATTGCATGGACAGAGGCAAACTCACTTCTGAGCACATCAAGAAAATTGGGGAGGCATATATCTTGGTTGATAACATAAGGCAATCAGTTGAAACATCATCCCAAGACATCAATATATACAACAATATCTATCAAGGGCAGATAGATAAGATTGAAAAAGCTAAAATGGAGATTGGTAAGATAAGGATCAGGCTAAGAAATGCACTTGTGCCCTCCTTAGTTGTTTTGAATGAGAACATCAAATAGATAGATGAAACCATTGCCACTTATGATCAAGGACCCTACATCGATCTAACAAAGATGGAGAAGCTTACGCGCCCATCTTCAGACAGTTGATGCACTAAAGGTATTCTGGCAGCAAGAGATCAAAAATCTTCAGATTGCTTATCCAGATATATACTTGGAGTAAGTACCCAGAGAATTACAATTTTGACACCTTTGTCATTAATGTCAAAGAGGGATTAATGTATGTATGTATATAAGGAGTATGTTATATAGCTAGACTTATAATATATAGTTTTTGTTGTCAAGTCAAAGTTTAAAAACAACTTGGCCATATTCCTTTGTTGCCATTAATGACAAAGGGGAAGATTATTGGAAAGTTGACACTCAAGGTGTATATGAATTATTTTGTGTTTTCATTATGGCAACAACATCATATGAAGTTTTTTCAAGTAAACTTGGAAGACAAAAATGGCTAAGTATACAAGACAAAATAGAACAGAGATATGCAGTCGATCAGAGCACCAACGCACGTGTGTACGATCGAGTCAAGATATGTGAATTCATACTTAAGCTCTATGATATGTTATTTAGTGTACCCTATACACACATGGTATGGAATGACAGTACAGAGAATTTATAGGAAGATTAAGTGCACTAACAGTTCAAAAAATAGAGTATGGAGCCGACCTCAGTTTCTTGGTTAGCGTATAATATTTTGTTTTGTAAAGGCTATGCACCTAATGTAATAAGTCTGTAATTATGTCTTAATCATTCATATAATCATGCTTAATCCAATTTTTTTAGAAGTGTTGTGTATGTTGTTTTTGGGCTGCGTTGTTGTCTTGTTTTTAGTCACGTCTATTCAGGCATGTATATATACTAGACATGCACTTTTGTATTAATGTGTCGATGAAAAGGAAGCAGAGAAGATATTTAAAAGATCAATACGAGCAAGCTAGTATGAAGTAGAAGTCTACAAGAGATTAAATCATCAGCACATAAATGGAACTGATCAGACAATAGTGTCATTACAACAGTTCATTTTTGATATAGTGTATATCAGTTATCAGAAGGTTGTAGCCTTCATCTTATTGAGCAGTGAGGTCTAGCAGTGAGCCAACCACCTCTAACAGGGTTTTTGTAAAGACTCCTAATAGGGTCATTGTACTTGAATTACAAAGATTTCTCCTAAAAGGGAAAAAGAAACTTTAACAGGTTCATTATACTAGTACAATCATTTGTGGGTACTTATTCCCACCGAGGTTTTCCTCTAATCAAGGTTTCCCCGTAATCATATCTTGTGTTATGAGTTATTGTGTTATGCTTAATTTTTTATCTATTTGATTCAATTTTTAATTTTTTGAATTATAATTAATAGACAAACATTGATTTAACCCCCCCCCCCCTCTCAGTGTTTCTAACATAAACAACTCTGGTTAATTTTCTCAGCTATGGAACCTTTTTTAAGGAGTCTTCGATCTCTTCAAAATTTCTTCAATAGTCACATTTAAAAGGGAAGTATCTTCTAATTCTGGGAGGGAAATAACTAAGTAGATTTCATGAAAATGACAGTCCCACAACTTGAGATTATCTCCTTCATCTCCTCAGCACCACAAGAATGCAAGAGAACCATGCTGAATGAGAAAAAAGAATACCACTTTCACTTATAAAGGCAAAAGATATGCCTGAATTGATGGCATGCACAAACTTTCAATTTAGCCAAACAAATTAAATGTTGAGGTGACATATTTTCTAACATTTCATTAATTAAACATCTCATCACACTCTTCGAGCTTACAAAAAAATGATTAATCTTGAGAAGAAGTACAATCAATTAATGCTTCAAAATCTCCAGCCGATCCTTTCTCCGTACCATTATTACCTTCACTTGATATGAAATCCATTGTAGATCTGAAAAGAAAACCTTCAGATTTGACCTTTTGGAATAGAACTTTGAAAGTTCAATTGAATTTTCAAACTGAACAGATGGACTTGACTAAAGACGCGATGGCTTCTTATTAGAAAATGGAACTTTAAACTTTCACTTGCACTTTTTGGAATTTTCAACTTCTGAATTTGAACTTTGAAAGTTCAAATTAAAGTTCAAAATAGGAAAACTCACCTAAAGGAAAGCTATGCAGAATGAAGCCATGACAATGCTAGATGTGCAAGCACAACTGAACAAAGGAATTTGAACTTTGAAAGTTCAAATTAAAGTTGAAAATGAAGTTCAAAACAACCCGCAAAAAGATAAATGTGTAAGAAAAATAATAACGAGTGTAACACACTATTAGCTAGATCTAAATCTAACTTTTCTATGTTTTCACTATTCTCTTTAGTGAACTTCTCCAGTGTTCTTAGTTGTTGAATCGAGAAAATAACTTTAGTTATAATTGGATCTAATTCATGAATGAATTCTGAAAGCTTTACCTTGTTGACGACCACTTCTTGACTGATGTTCTCAATAATTTTATGTTGGTACTTTTGCTCTTCTCTCTCTTCAATTTCCTTCTCTGCATCAATGTTCTATGTTGTAATTGCTTCAGTGATAGTGGATAATTGATCAAGAATTGGCTTATTTTGATCAACATCAACATCGGGTAAAATTTGGTGCAATATGTCCCTTGTTTTTCCCAGTACCATTGAGTCTTGGTGTTGTTTCCTCAGCTTCTCCTGTAATGCCTTCCTTTGGCATATTTCACTGTATTCTTTCAATGATTCTTAATCAGGTGTAGTTGGGTCACATTTGGGTATCTCAATGATTTCATCTAAAGTGACTTCCAACTTATTCTTCTTCTTTTGAGTTTCACTTGAATGTAGCACCATTGCTAGTTTCTCGATTTTGTCCGTTGTGCTTGATGAAGTTACTTGTTGTGCTTCTTTCTGTTGCCTTTTTTCGGTTTCAGCTTGTCAATTTTTTGTAGATGTCTCCACATTAACCTTTACATTGTCGGTAGTAACTTTTTTGGTATCCTTAGGAGTGCCATGTTTTGGTTTATCTCCTTCATCAGTGTCCTTATGCACTTCATCTATCTTTGTCTGTGCATCCTTTTTTGTTGTGTCTACATCTGCATTCTTTGTATCTCCTCCTATAACCTTGTTAGTATCGATTACTATGTGAGTGTCTCTGATGTCCTTCTGATCATCGATGTTGTCTTTCTTTCCTTCATCCCATGCATCCTCGGGAATGCTTGAATCTTTTTCAGGTGACTTGTCTTTTTCTTGTAGAATAATGATTGCTTATATCAATATTGGCATGTTGCATGGTATGTTCACCTGTGCATTATCAAATGTTGTGTCCTTCTCATCGGTTATGTCCTTGGTAACATTGACATCTTCATATTTCTTTACTTCTTCTTTTGGATCATCGGTAATCTCAATGATTGTGTTATCCACAATTTTGTCCTTTATGGTGTCAAGTCATGTTTCATCTGCAACATCCATATTTTTGTTTCTGGTTGTGTCTTGTTATTCCTTGTCTAACTCAACTAATGTATCATCTTCTACATCTTTGATTAATATCTAATCTTGAGTTGCATTATCAACATCTTTCTATTGTAGGTCTTTCTCGGGGCTATCTTTCTCAATAGGTCTATTGAGTATTTTACTCCATTTCTTGTGGCTTTCTTGTTCAAGCTCTATAAGCTTCCCTTCAAAAAATTTGTAGGGTCTCAACTTTGGTAAGAATTCCTTTTTATGGTTCTCCATCATCTCATCAATTTCTTCCTTCTTGGATTCAGAAGGGATGATAGTAACAAGTACTCTTTCTCTTATTTCTTTCTCATTCTTCAAGGAAAATTTCCATCTAGCATATAGTCTATCCAAGAGTTCCCTTGGTACATTATTGCCTTCAAATTAAATTGGTACATATTTGAATTTATACATCTTTGCTATGATGGCATCTTCAAATTTGTTCTGATCTTCTGGATCTAGTTTCAACCATATTCTAATCTTAGAATTTGTGATAGATCCTAAATTTGCAATAGATTTGCATACATCATCAATGCTTTCTAGAGCTTTAACCTTTTCTGCCTCTACACCTTAGTCTTTCTCGGTGTCCTCAATGTCTTCCCTTGTTCTAATGAGCTTCCTTATTCTTTTTTTTGGCCCTCATTTTGGTGTGACCGCTTTCCTCTTGTATGTTCTAACTTTTCCTTTCTTCAAAGGTGAAAGACTTGAATCATTGGTTGTTTGGCTTCTTGTTCTTGAAGCAGATGTAGTTCTTGGCTTCTTGGTTGGTGTAGGAGGTGGTGAATCAGACTCTGTGGCCTCAGAGTCATTCTTTTCTTCAGCTCCACCAATAGGCAACTATCCTTTGGTTTCTTCCTCCTTTTCAGCTTCTTCCTCCTGTTGGGTTTCTTCCTCCTTTTTAGCTTCTTCCTCCTGTTTGGTTTCTTCCTCTATTGCTGACAGTATTTTCTTAAGGTTCTTGACCATTTTGTCCTTTTTCCTGACAATTTTCTTTACAACTAGGCCATATTTGATTCTTGATTTGGCCTCCTCATAAGTTCCAAACTTAGGTTGTTTCTTATCTAATTGTTCATTTAACAATGCATCAATTTCTTTAGATGCTTGATTTATATTTATCTCATATTCTAATGGTTGAAGCCATGCTATCCTCGGTACGACGGGTTTGATATAAGTGTGGTCTGTATTAACCATGAAACATTTAATCTTTAAACTTCTCAATGAGTTTCTTTGGGATCCTTACCCTCTTCTACATTTGGTCTTTAAATACATCAAAGTATTCATCCATGGCTATTTTAAAATTATCTCCTAGTGAGGTTATGTGTTCACTGATTTGCATGGTGACCAGTTTTGTGGAATCCCATTTTATATCTCCTATAGAAGGAAATGTCTCTTGAAAGTAGAATAAAATGCACATAATAAGTGAGCCAAACTTACATGTGTTTGACTTTGCATTCCTTATAGTCTTCAAATTATCTTCTAACTAGTTCAGTAGAAGTTCAGATAAAGCCAACTGAGTTCCCTTCTTCATAATGTTGTATGCTATTTCTACTGCACTGGATGCTATGTTGTTGATCCTAATGGCTTTAAAGAATTTGTAGCCTAGAGCATATGCTCCAAATTTCATCTCATCATCGGTAATGGTGGATACCTTTAATCCTATATTGTCCCATTTGGCTCCTGTGATCTTTTCTATCTCAGCCTTGGGTAGGTGCTTCAGTGCTTTTACCTTTTTGGTTATAGGGTAACGGTGACTACATGGATAACATCTTGGGTTATCATCTTCAGTTCATCCAGCCATAGTTTGTGATTGTGCATTTGGCTCAGAACTAACCAAATCCACTCAGTTTTGAAGACCTTCAGGAATAACAGGGAATTAGTGAGCCCTTTCACCTCTATGTGTTTATGCTCATCTTTAATGTTCCATCTTCATTGCATAACTTCTTATAAGCTTGTTCTACCTTTGAATCACCAATCTATGCAATCTTGCAGTGTATGAATGCTCACATGTCTTCGACGAGAAAAACCCTAGCTAGTATTCACAAGAATACTCTAGCATCATCGGGTTGTGAAGCAACCTCAGGGTGAATCTTGTAGTGTGGTTTCTCACATGCAAAATTCTTGATGAGCTTAAACTCATCCTTCTTGGTGTTCTTCGATTTCATGGTTCTTGAATTTGTAGCCATTTTTTAGATTTAGGGCTTTATGAGAAATGCATAAAATAGAGTTTTGGTTGTCGTAGAACTTACTATTTACACCAATAGTGATTTCTAATCTTCTTGAAGTGCTCTATGTCAATTTGTGGTTTCTCTATGATCCTATCACTGTTTGTACAAAATTTTCTCTTGTCACTTTGGTCTGGTCATGCTGAATAATGAGACCCTTCTGTCACCTTTTTATAGCCGTTTGACCTAAAAGTGAGTCATTAATGCTTACCTACTCCTTGGTGTCCAAAGATAGGGTTCATCAATTAAGACATTAAATTCTTTCTTCAGTGACAATATGATGTTCCAAGGCAGTTTTTCAACTCTTCACTTTTACCGATAGGTTTCAGCGTTGCAAACAACTTGTTCACTTTTCTTGATCACCGACGAGGCTCAGTTTACACTATCAACTTGTCTTTCCCATGTTAACAGCTGCTTCTCAGTAAGTGTAGGAAGTTTGATATTTGAGTGTATACCAACGGATTTTGGTATATTTGCCCGATAGCATAATTATCATAGATTTTAACAAGTAATACCATGATGCATCTTTACTTATTCTAATTTGGCATTTTATGAACATATTATGGAACTGATGTAAAATAATAACTTGGGGTAATGCAGTTCCATACTTACTTGTTCTTCTTAGGTGCGGGTGGTGATGTCACTGAATCCATTGGATGGGGTGTTACCATTTGTATTGCTTGGTCTAGCATCATCATTGTTTGAATATTTTCTCCACATTTTGTCTCTTGCTCTCCGGATATCTTCAATGTTGTTTCTATTGGGATATAAGCTGGTTTCTATCATTCAGTCTCTATAGTATTTATTGAGATGACCAACTTTATGATAGTGTAAGCATGCCATTTCGGGTTTAGTCCAGCATCTAGACTTTCTTGTCCACTATCTCATATAGTTTGCAGCAATGTGACCAAATCTTCCACATGTTGTACAATTTTTTCAAGTGTTGTAATCCCATACATACAGGTTACCAACTCTTTTTAGTTAAAAGGGATTTTCTTTACCTTTAGGCTTCCATGATTGCCTTTTCTTTTTCCAGCATTCAAAAGTTTTGTGCCCATTCATTTTGCAAGTAGGATAGTATTTGTCCATGTAGGTTTCCTTCTTATTTTGTTTCATCTCAGACTTACATTCATAAGCTTTATGTCCTTTCTTGTTACATTTATAACAAAATCCTATGAATTAAGATGTAGATTTAGGAATACCTTTCATTTTGCCTCTGCATACATTTGATGTGTGGCCTTGCTTTCCACAGTGATTTCTTGTCAGCTTTCTTGGTCTTGGATTTTCATAGACATTTTTTGGATCAGCTTGAATTGATGATTCTCCATTCTCGGTAAAACCTAGACCAGTGTTGTTGTTGACTCTTGGTTGTCCTTCAATAAAATCATCCATTCTTTTATTGCTTTCTTCAGCCTTTTGGATAATTTCATTATGTTGCTGCTGAATTCTTATTTCATGTTTCAAATTTTCATTCTCATCGCTTAGCTCACCGATAGCTTCTATTCTTTCAATGAGTTCAACATTTATTGTGTTTGCATCTTGACTCATAAGAATAATATGATTTGTAATATCATGGTGATGCTCTGTAAGTCTATGTATTTCAGACTTTTTCTCTTGTAGCTTTTCTATAATCTTTCTTCTATCATCAATGGCTAGTGTTCTTTCTTGCTCAGCTTGTCTAGCATTTTTCATGACATCAATAATCCTTACCATCTGTGTCTCTTGACCGATTTGTAGAGATTTTACTTGTCCAGCCAGATGTTGATTGATTTCAACTAGGCTTGTGATGCTTTCTTATGATGTTTCTGATTCTTTGCTTGTAGTTGATCCTAAAGACTCAAATAAATCTGGTATCTCTTCCTCATGATAATTTGTCTCATCACAATGAGATTCCATACTCTTTCATTCATCTAACAACTCTTTCATATTGATTCTAACTTCTTTATACTGCTCATATAACATCTAAATTTCTATCTTCTTATTCTCAATATTTTTATCAAGTCTGTACTTCTCCTTTATATGATCTTTTCTCTTAAGCCTTTAAGCTTTTCAAAGAAGAAACTTAGCTCTAATACCAATTGTTGGAATTAATGGGAAGTGTGTACTGAGAGGGGAGGGGTGAATTAGTACCTCTAAAACTTTTGTATCCTTTAATCAATTAACCTTTGTGTAATCAATTGTACATCCAACCATCTGATCTATACTATCTTGATGTAAGATATATCAATTTGTAAACTTAACATACATGTGAACATTCATAGAAACATTCATTAAATTAATTGACACATAACACAAGATATGATATCACAGAAAACTCTTGTTAGGAAGTAAAAACTGTGGTGGGGATGGCACCCACAAAATCTTCACTATTTGCAGATTTGAAAGGCCCAGTTAAGGCTTACAATTTGATCACTTCTGATGATCTACCCAGTTAAGAGTATCTATGGAGACTTGTTAAAGTCTACTCGGTTAAGAGATTTAGCAACACTATTGAGTGTGTACTCGGTTAAGAGAATTATAGTTGGACTGTTAAATCCACCTTCCTTAAAAGGATTTTTACACTTTGCTCCACTTGTTACAATGATATAAAATTACAATTTGACATGGTATATGCAATCTCCTATTGTTGATACAGATCCATTTAAGCTTACATGAATAATATTATTGCCTAATGTGATTGAATAATACCTCTGATTCTTGGTAGCCTCTATTCTTGGTTCTGATAACCAAATTCACCTATTGTTGTTTTGGTTCTTGAAACTTTAAATCTAATCCTTAGATGTGCTCGTAAGCTTTAATTATCCTCTCTTCCATATTCACACACATGTATAATTAATTATTGCATCATCTATTTATAAGATGGATTGACATCATCAAGTTTCACAAAAAACAATGTTAACTCTAAGATCAAGTTTACAACTTTTACCTTGATCTCCTAGTCTATGTTTTTTAAATTAGTTAGACTAATTAAAGCACTTACATTCATGTTTCTTATCCCTAAAGAAAATGGTTTTAAAAACAAATAAATATTCTATAAATAGAATAAGATTATTTTATCTGACATAGAAGTTAGATCCACTTTTTGCGGGCTGCAACTGACTTTCGGTTCCTGACAGTTGGTTATGTTCTAAAATTAGTTGATTGTCTTTAAGTTTCCTTTCTTGAACTATTCTCTCATTTTTCTCTTTAAATATCTCTCATTTTTCATGATATCCTGCACGTCAGTTTCCTCTTTATCCTTTCCACTTTGCATTTTTGGTGTACACACAGAATTGTGTCATCAATTTTCTTTGTACTTAGCAGTTTTTGGTGATCTCTTTATATCTGATTTTCGGTTGTGCTCTTTGTCCTATATTTCAGTGTTTTCTTACCGAAAGTGTTTTTTGCATACTAATGGAAAAATATATATCCAAACTTATACCACATCCTTATCATTTGATCAATGTTAAGAGGAAAATCCAAAGCATGAAGAACTAATTCATAAAATAAATCAAGATCAAGATACAAAAACACTCCAACGCCCTCCAAATTTTGACCAAGATCTCATCTCTTTATAATGTCATGATAATCCCACCATTTCTTTTTGTTCCATCTAATATGATCCCTTTCATTGAAATAATCTTATACTCTAAAACCTTATGTGACAATGAGTCTCCATGACATTGAACAATCTAAACTTTCCATAATGTAGTATCAAGTTTGTTATCAAGGGAATTGTATGAGATTGTCTTATCTTTAAAAATAGTGAACTCCAACCTCACCAAAGATAAATTTATTTGTTCTTAACAATTAATTATCCCTCAAAGTGTGGTTATATCTCTCAAAACAATGAAATAAACCTTAAAACATCATAAACAAATCTGAAAATAGTAACAACACTCCACTAGAAGGGAAAGGAACCATTCGCTAGAAAAATGAAAGAATCCAAGTTCAAGTGACAAGAAATTTTTTGAAGGAAACTTTACCCCTATAAAGGAAATAAAAAGGGTGTTTAGATAATATTTTTTTCATTCCATTCAAAACCCTACATCCTATCACTTTTCTCAGGTTAAAAACTCACTGTTCATTAATGATTTGTTGCCATATTACTACAATATGCTCATTTGCAATGAAAATTTGTCCCTTGCTTTAAAAATGTTTCTTTCTCACAAATTTACTACTTTTCTTCAATGATAATATTTTTTCATGTCTTAAGAACACATCTATCACCCTTGAAAAATCATTCTTATCCTCAAAAGATATGGTATTCATTGATTCATCTTTATAAATTTTTGATTAAAAATCTTATTTCCACTCTTAAATCTTCTTTCTTCTTCAAAACAACTAAAGATCATATGAAAAAAAACCATCCCCTACAACTCTGATGCACAAATCCACACCTTACTCATTAAAAAACCCATTGATTTCCATTGAGTATGTTGTTCTTACAAGATCTCATTGTTTTTCTACTTTGAAACTCAATGATCTTCTTGAAACAAAATGGTTTTTCTTACCAACTCTTCCCTTCCCCATAGGAAATCTTGTATTCTGAATTGGAAATATGTTTTCTTATATTTCTTATTTTACAAGGATTTGTATTGTTTACAATAAGAAACTTTTAGAAAAATAGGGCTCCTTTTGCAAATAACTCAAGTTTCCTCAGAAAAAAAAAAGTCCAACTCATGCTCCACATGGCTACGCACCTTTAGACCTCTGAATCTTCTTTCCACATTCAAAGACTCTTTCATTTTTAAAATCAATTTCCCTCCAAATATAATGCAAAAATTTTCATTGAAAAGTATTGAATTCTTGACAAAACAACTGACCTTTCTAACTTTTATCAGTTTGAAAACATGGACTAGAGATATTTAAAGTTTTATTTTTATTTTTTCTCTTTCAACATTTAACTCTCCAAAATCTCCCAATAAGTACTAGGACCCTATGTAAGGCTATTTTTTAACCCAACGGTGGAAAATATGTCTGAGTTGCAAAATTGGAAAATCTAAGAGGGCCACTTCCTGGTGGAAAAGTTCTTATGTCCGACATTACATGGTTTACAAGAACTCTTTCTAGAGGAGATTTTCTTAGGTGGTTGTAGAGGAGGCTCCAATACCTCTAGTTGATGCCAACATGAGGTAGGTTTCTGGTATAGTTTCAGGGATGGTTGAGATTGGAGTCTGATTTTTTTTGTGTCTCAAAATGATTGTGATAGGCCTCATTAGGTTGAGAGTATTGAGTGTGTCTTCCCTGTAGCCATTTATTGACCTATCTCTCACATGACATATTTTTCTTCTAAAAATTCTGTAGATGTTATCTCCTTGACAATTGGTAGCCTCCTCCCTTTGGTGGATGTTGGCCCTATCTATGACTCTTCTTAGTGTGCCCCCATTGTTGGGTCCTTTGAGATGGATTCTTTGGCTTGGCAGAGTCCAACAACTATGGTTAAAGAGGACTGGATTATAGTAAAAGGAAAATATTCTAATAGGTCTTCACCCTCTTTTGACATGATCCTTCGATCCCACAAGAAAGGGGGTAAAGGAAAATCATAATATTTTCAGGTGGCATGTTGATCTTTTCATGCTGTGTTTCTTCCAGGTTGGGGGAACCTTCTCTTAAAACCCTCTTATTGGTCTATCTCTTTTTATGTGATCTCTTTGAATTTCTTTCGTGACCTTTTTGTATTGGGTTTTAGGTCCCCTCAAAACCCTTTTTTTCACTTTATAAAAAACAATTGCAAAATTATTAGAAGGATTCTAACAAAACTATATTAATGTAGCTTATCATAGTTTGAGAGTGGTGTATGGTGACCTAAGAACTTCTCCTCTCTATGTTTACAAAGGAACATTCTCTGGAAGATTAAAACTCAAGAAAAATTATGATGAGGTCCTTGGGGTTCCTTCCCTTGGCTTCTAGACTCTTACACTAATTCCCCTCTATAAATAACTTTTTCTTTTGTTTCAAGGGCATATGAAAATGGTGAAGGTATTCTTTGAGCCATGTGTAAGGTGAAAATATTACTTTATTTTTCTTTTATTAGTTTATTTCATGTGTTTCACATTATAATGTTAAGTGTATGAACTTAAAACAAAAATGAAGCTTCCTTATTAGTTGTGAAATATTAGCCTTTTCAACATAGTAGCTCCACTTAGTTTTCTTGTGGACCACCTATGATGAAATTCTCATTTATATTACTCTTATAGTTATCTAGTGAGAAACAGTAGTATTAAAGTGCCTTTGAGATGATATTTTCTTTCCAACTAATTTAACAGTCTTCAGGTTGAATGTATTCAAGTTTTTTCTTCCTGTAGAATAGAGGATTGAAATTTATCTTTGTCTCTCAAGTTTTTGTTCTTCTAAAAAAGCTTAACTTCCTAATGCATCTATGCAATTTGTGTCTATTGGAATTTCTTTTGATCTCACTATCTTTGTTCTATAATGTATGCAGAGTGTTATTTTTTTTATTTCCAAACTTTTCTCTATACTATTAAAGGTAGTACAATATTTATCATGTGTTCATGGTTGGGATACTTTAGTTCCTAGAAAGGATATTGGAACTCTAGAGAGGTGTTGCAGTTTTGAATTGTACCAAGTTTTGACTCTTTTTGGGAGCACTTATCAGAAACTTGAAATGCTTTCATACAATTTTTTGTATCAGAATAGTTTGTGTCAAATTTTGCTTTGCAAAATGCGTTGAATTTCGCATATTTCACTATATCTAATTTCTAATTGAATCTATATGTGTGCCAGATAGAGTGAATTATTCTAGGGTCTTTGCCTGGAACGCTTGTAGGACCAATTATTCTTTTTGTCAAGAAAGTTGATGGTGATGAGGAGGTGATCTTCAAATTTGTTGAAATCATTTACATTTATATTATGAATAATTTAAAATTAAACTTTTTGAGGATACTTAGATGTTTCTTGTTTGCTTCAATTGCTAAATTTTATGATAATGATAGTTCTAATGTCTACGCTTTGTATTGCAGGTAAAGGCATTGGAAGAAAACATTGTAGGAGTTATACTTTTTCTTGAAATGACTCATTTATCAAATCTATGTGTGAGGGCATGACAATAAAGTAACTCTTGATGCAAGAAAGAATCAATTGTGAAAAAAAAAATATTTGAAAATTTAGCTTTGGATTAGATTAACAATAAAAAAAATTAAAATAATTACATGATGACAATACTTTCATGTTTATTCGTTATGAGTGTTATCCTCTACTGCTCATACCTTCAACATGACTACATTCTATTATCTATTGTTGTTCTTTTACAGTCCTTGGAGCACTGTCATAGTAGCCATTCGATGGTTATCTTTTTTTTATTGTTAATCGCTAATTTAGTATTCTAAAATCATTGGCATTTCATATTCATTATTGTCACTGTTGAAGACCAAAGCACTCACATTATTCTAATGCATTGTATCACTATTACAATTGTTTGATATACTCATGGTCATTTCTCATATCACTATAATATTTTTCATTATGTTCCTCTCTCTATTAAACATCCTCAACTCTCCTTTTAAGCAAAACTTCCATGTGGAATCTATTTGATTTGTCCTACCCCAATCATGGTGTTATAAAACTATTATGACTATCATATGCACTATGACAATAAAAACATACTTTGGAAAGAAACTTAAACATTATTCTTATTGTCTCCATATAATTTCACTATTATTGGCTTCATGTTCTTTATCAATTATTTTCAATATCTTGACTACTCTTCAACATAACATTTTATCACTCTATTGTATGTTGTTCATTGTTTTGACACCATGGATGTTTTTCACTATTTATAACTTTCTAAAGTTCACTACTCTTTAAGTGTTATGTGGTCGTCACTATTTAAGCATTTTATTTTAATATTTTTCATGTATTGAATATCATCCAAGGCCTGTAGTTTGACCTTCCTTGAGACACATCAATGTTTTTTTGTATTTTAATGTGGGATACTTTTCAACATTACATCACTGCCTTTCTACTTAATAACCACACCTATAAAAACAATCATATCATTTTAGTGTCCTTTATTACAAATCACTATTATTCCTTATTGTTTGACACATTCTAATACTGAGTAATCCATTGAAAACAATGCAAACTCTTAAATACAATGATATCATTGGATTATCTTTGTTGAAAATAAAGAAACCATCTTACAAAGAAATAAGACTATCATGGATAGTCACTACTCTCTCAAAATTGTCATTATATCATTATGAATAACATGAGATCCTCAAAGAGTAGTCATAATGTACCAAAGGACAATTCTCTTATAATAGTGGAAAAAAATATTAGAATAGAGAAAGATCTTTGTAAAATATTGAAGAACAATCACTTTATCTAAGAAAAAAAACTGAATCTTATGAAACAGAGATATTCATTTCTTAATCTCATCCTTCAAAACAATAAAAACCCCTCATATTTGAATTTTACTTCTCTCTCAAACTTCTTGCACAAAAGAAAATGAGGGATACAATGTAGAGTAGGGTTTTGAAAATTTAGAAACCCTACCTTCAACATGAAGTAATATTTGAGTAGACAAGTTGTCTTTGCATGTATCCTATGTTATATATTTTTCACTTTTCACTTGATTTTGTATTTTGTAGAAATATATGTTTATAGCCTAAACTAGGATACATGGTATATTTATTCTTTAAAGGGTGCTATCTCAATGGAAGAGAACCTTCTTTGCAAATAAGAGGATGGTGGTTCTATAGGATAACTGGAGCTAACTCATTCACCCCCCTCTTAGTTATCTAACAATTGGTATCAGAGCATAAAGTGCTTAGAAGAAAATTTTTAAAGGACTTAATATAAAGATCACAAGATGTGTAAGAAAGATTCACCTAAGATGAACAAGGACAAATTCTCAACATGGAAGAGAAAAATGATACTATATCTATCAAAAATTGGAAATGATGTCACACAATACATGGATACTGAGTTTAGAGTACCCATTCAACCTTTCACTGTTGATTAGCTGAGAGAAAGACATGAACACAATACTATGATGATATATATTTCTTCTTCACTATCTGATGTTGAAATTGAGGATGTCAAGACATGTACAACTACCAAGCAAATGTGGGACATGCTTACTGTCATGCCCAAATCTTACGTCCAAAATGCAATTTTTTTTTTTTGAAAAGCAATAAATGCAGCGTTCTTTTCAGTTGTGAGGATACCAAGTTTACTAACTAGTTCCAAAGTTAACATAGTTGATGAGTTTAGGTTACATTAGTAATAAGAGTAGCTAATAGGGTCAAGGGAAATCATGACCACATGTCAACCTCCCTCAACCCAATTGTTAATTACCTAGGTTTAAAATTGTCAAAACTCACTAGTTAGGTTATTTGCCCTAATAACATCTTGTGTAAGGAATCAAATTATAAAATGATTAGCCAACTCGGACATACTAATTTTTCCCTCTACATTAGGTGCCTTAATTCTCATTTAATGAACATTAATAAGGTATTTTAGTTTGATTACTCTTTTGATAAAGTTTGAACATGTGGAAATCATTTCACTAAAATAGCTTGCCATCTCGTTATACTATACCTTAGTTATCATTTAATATAATATTAATAAAGTTGATATAATTTAATTCAATTACTCTTTTAATAGAGTATGAAGAAGTGGTAGTTATTCTCTAAATAGATTTAAAAGATTCAAGTTACAGTAGGTAAAATTTCTCCCTAATAAAGAGGTATATGATGGTTCCAGCTGTGATTAATAAATCTACTTATTTAAAAATTTAATATAGAAATTTACATTATTCCAACATATTCTATTTTAATATTTCAACTAAGTAGGATACTATTTTCTCAAACATTAATGTAGCATGCATTATTTGAAAATCATTCATTAACCTTTATACAAAATTCATATAAAAATTTTAATTAAAATTAATTCATTTAATATGTATTGGTAATTATCAAATTTCAATTTTATCTTATTTAAAATTTTACTCTAAAATTCTCCCACCATTAATTATTTAACATAAGGCCTATGTGCAAAATAAATTGCTATTTTACATCTTTAAAAAGTATTTAATTAATTACTCACTTGAATATCTAACTCATAATTTCCCAATTATTTCCACTTAAAAGCCTAATCAATTAATCATTAAATTACCTTTAGAAGATTCCTTAATGCTTAAATTTCAGTAATTAGATTTTAAAACTCTACCTGAAAGGGATTTGTTTTTATATCCAATAGTTAAATTATTAATCTAGGCTGATCAAAACAACATATTATTTATTAGAAACATTTAAAAAAAGAAATCTTAAGATGGTTGACTTAATCCACTTAATTAAAAAGTAAGACTAAATGGGAAATTTAAGATAAAGTTTGAAGATGGAAAATTTAATAAGAAATCTTAAGATGGTTGACTTAATCCACTTAATTAAAAAGTAAGACTTAATTCAAATCAAATCAAAGTCTCATTTTGAATAAAAATAATATTTTAATCCCAAAAGCTCATCCCCAACCCTAATTTAGGAATTAGGGTTAAGAGCATTTTTGGAAAACCTAAAATGTTGTTTCTCTCGTTCTTTTCCCTCTCCTTCTCTCTTTCTTCTACCATGTCAAAATCCAAGATGATTTTTTTTGAAACTTTCTCTTCTATTTTGTGGAAGTTTTGGAAGCAGTGGAGGAATGCAAGAGGGTCTATATATATACCCATTATATATAAATATATATACATCAGATTGTACATATTTATATATAATGTTTTATATTGAAATGAAGGATTCCAATCCTACATTTTTTTTATTTATTTATTTGTTATGCAGGTATCATCTTTGAATGGGGGCTGCGACATTCATTTATTTTCTTTGAATGTTGGGGCTGCGATTGTAAATATTTTTATGGTTTGCGCAGGGGTTTTAAGTGGGGGAGAGTTGGTCGTTGTGGTAAGGCGCGACCGCCACGCCCACCATAGTCCACGACCTTGCAGCCATGGTTGTGGTGGTGATGTGGCCCATAGCCACCACTAGGGGAGCCAAAATCCTCCCCTCCCTACCTTCATTTATAGAAGAGCGGTGGTGGTGGTGGGGAATGGCCTCTCTATCGCCACCCCCAAATTTCGTAAAACAAAAAACAATTATAAACTTTAAAAAAAAAAAAACTACATTTTAAATTTATCTTTTTTCTTTTCTTAACATAGTATTAAATTTTCTTCCTATGCATACCTTTGTGATGTATTGTATACCTTTTCTTTCCTTCTTGTTTTATACCCATGTGAGTAGGTCTTTTTTTATCTCCTCAGCATGGTGGGTGGACTTTCATAGTTCCACATGGACAAGTGGTAGTGATTCTTTTTCATTTGAGATTTGACGTCCCTGTACTAGTGTTGGATGATCCTTGTATCAATTTTACTCATTTTATTCTTCTTTGGTGGTTTGGATCTTATCATATATGTATTATAATATTATATTATTGTATCAAATGTGATACCTAATATGGATATTGTATCATACTTATATTTGAGTGATTACTACATACCATGTGACATGTCTAGAGGATGTGAGTTTTGATGTAAACCTTATGGTTTTAGTTGGGCATTTGTAATTATTTATAGATAATATATCTATTATCCATTTTTAAATGTGTAGTATTATGCTTATGATAATGTAGTGCTGACTTTTGTCTTATGTAATTCTACATAATGGAAACCTTGACTTTTTTAATCTATGCTTGTATTCATTTATGTAAGTGTTTTGTTTTGCTTTCACATTATGGTATGAACTTGTTGTGTAAATTTTAGGAAAAAATGGTTTTACAAAATTAGTAGCATATTTTAAGTTAATCTCTCCTAGGTTCCCTCGAGGGGCCTTACACTTGGTATCAGAGCCCAAGTTTCTACACTAGGAACTCTTGGAATTGTACACTCATTAGGTGTCTTTTAGTTTAAATTTGAAACAAACATAGACATAAAACATTTCTGTATTTCAAACTATTGTTTTGTGATCATATATTTTCGTTTTTCGTTATTTGGTTTTGTTTTGAGATTTTGTGTTTCCCTCTAGTTGATACAGGAAATATGCCTACTGAGACTAGAGATGTTGCTAGAGGCTGAGGTATAGGTAACATTTGTGGTCATGGAATGGGTAGGTTTCATAGCCCTTCTACGAGTGTTACATAAGAGAGTGTTCATGAACTGAGTAGGGATGAGAAGAGAGGTAAGCAACGGGCTGAGTCTCAAGAGCCTCATACTAGATATTTATTGCAGGTGATTTTGAATCATCTAGGACCTGAGAAATTAGGATTGAGAAAGATGTTTCTCATCACTCTGAGGTTGAGGAGAGAGTGAGGGAGAGATCCAAAAGTCCTCAAAGGAGGAACTTTGTAATCGATCCATAAATTGTTGCATATAATCAGATGAGAGACCTTCTATGATCATGACCTCCTCCCTTTAATGGGATAGACACTGGTTTAGAGGTAGAGACATGACTCATTGGATTAGATAGATACTTTTTCATGAATCCTTTGAGTATAAATACTAAAGCTAGATGTGTCATTATGCATCTCACTGATTTTGCAGCTATTTGGTGGAAGATTGAGGAGGATAAGTTGTGGCTCGATATGGATACTGCTACTTGGGATTTGTTCCTTGAGAACTTCTAAGAATGTTTCCTATCATATCAGTGGAGGCAGCAACAAGCAGATGAGTTCCACAACCTACGATAGATGACTATGTTCGTACAGGAATATGAGCATCAATTTTTTGAGCTCAAATAGTATGCACGTTTTGGTAGGGATTCTTGTATTATGGTTCAACATTTTATTAGGGGACTTAAGGATTAGATCATTGGGGGATTTAAGCTCTTTGAGCCTATGACCCTCAAAGAAGTATTCATTAAGTCTACTCTTGTGGAGACAAACCTAGCTTTGGGCCATGGTGGTTAATTGGGTGTTTTGTCTAGTGGTCCTACTTTTGGATTTACAGGTAATCAGTCCCAACAACAGAGAGGATTCATTCCTCCTACCTAGAGTGGTGATTCTCAGATTAGGAACTTATTTGATATTCAAGGAAATAAGCACAATTAGACTGATCTTCCATCTTAGAGCTCACATCAAGAGTTCAATAGGGGTATCTTTCAGCATTCTAGTGCACCTTCAGCTAGAAGAGGTGGTATTAGAGGAGGTTGTTTTTCTTGTGGGAAGTTTGGTCACATTGCGACCACTCGTCCCCAGTGTGCAGTGTAGTTCTTAGGACAGAGGCCAACAACTTCTGATCCTAGGGCTGGGGATGATGGTAGGTCCCTTGGAGCATATACAACCTTTGATCACTATCTGGATGTGTATTATGCTACTATGAGTGGGTCTACGAATAGAGGACCTGTAGGTGGTTTTCATATTCCTATAGTGAGGAATGATCCTCAGTGTTCAAATCAGAGAGAAGGGAAGGGTCCAATGGGATACGTACATTGAGTCTTCTTTGACTAAGTAGGATGAATTATGTTGAGAGATTCATATCTCTATTTTTGGTGTAGGCTTACAAGAGTAAGCCTTGTTTTAGGGGGGGATGTAATATGCATCCAGCAGTTTTCTTTTTAGTTTCTCTTGCCGAACTCTTTTAGGCCTTTTTAGGTGTGTGTTGGTTATTTCAGTTGGTTTTGAGGATGTTCATGTATGACTTTCATTATGATTTAATATTTCATGATCCTTTGGATAGTTGTGTTATATTTTGCATTTCTAGTAGATTTACAATTATTTCATGATGGTTATTTATATGCTATGATGTCATTATGATTATGGATTTACTAACAATAATGACATTATATTGTATGCACATGGATCTTTTGTATGTTTGACATTTTTTTTTGGTGTGCTTGATATGGTAGAGGATGGAGACGTAGTTTACTCGCATTGTGATATCCACAAGATCGACAAATCCTTGTCATTATTTTTTGTTTTATATATATTGGATGTATATGCTTGTTCTTGTGATGATAGGTTTGTAGGTACTGGGCATCATCTTCCCTAAATTGGCAGGAGTGAGTGTATCCATATATGTATGTCAAATGGTAAAAGATGGGATTTAATAGGTAGACCCAAAACCTTATCCTAAGCCTATTTTGTCCTATGATTGGTCTAGAATTAGTTTGACTTCCCTACCCAAATTTTCCCAGGTGACATGAATTCATGTGTCCCTTCTTGTTGAGCTTGTTTGTGTTTTTAATTGGTTGGCTTCATTTTGTGGGCTATTATTTGATTAATGTATTTCATAACTTTATGTCAATTGATTTTTATTAGGGATAATTATTTCTACTAAATAATTATGCTTGTATCTATGTTGGTTTAATTAAATAGTAGATGTAGGGTATTTAACTAATGAAAATTAATTAAATAGCTATGTTTACATAAAGAAATTTAATTAAAATTTTTTTTTTTTTTTTGGCAAAACTTTATATTTATATTAATATAATCAACTGGTTCAAAAGGGGCTCCCGGAGAAAGAACTAGGAAAGAAAACTCTGTTCATAACCCATTATAAAAGTGTACAATTTAGCTATCATAAATCCTAAAACTACCCAGGAAAAGGGTTGGCGAAAGAGAAGCCAAACCCAATTACAAGATGACTGCCAGTGAAACAGGTGGCAGAGAGAACCCAAAAATTTAGAAAATTAAGGAGCACCAATCCCCAATTACAAGATAATTATACAAGTAAAAAATGCCATGGGAACCATAGAACCATAAAATGAACATGGAAGAAATCTGCAAAGTGACGACATTAAAAAACACCATCCAGCATATCCAAAGGGGAAGATATTGAAAATAACATCAACGAGCTGTCAAAAGGAGTTGAGCCAAAAACCTGCAAGTTAGGAGATACGAGACCATAATTTCATAGTGAAAATGAAATAGCCAGTCATGAGATGTCACCCCCAAGGTTGAGCTTAGAGGGAGGGGAAAAAAATAGTGAACTCCATAATTGGTCAGCCTGCACATGAATGGGATCAATAGGACCATGTGAGGGAGGAGAAATAATGGGAGAGGAAGAGGAAGCAACATCGGAAGGAGGGTTCACAGGTCGAGGGATGGTGAAAGATATCCTGCGGCACCAAAATCCAACCAACATCAGCAAAGTACAAGTATAAACCCATGTGTGAGCATGCTGAAGTGCCATAGAACAAAAGATGACATAAGAGAGAATAAGTAATCCTAAAACAACCGCCAAAATGATGTCAGAGAAGTTAGGTTGATTCAGACTGAATCAAATTGAAGATCGTCAAGTGGGAGGCCAGAGTGACATCAGTGGATGGGTAAGAAATGCAGTGATCATTCACCTCGTAATTAGCAAGTAGATATGCAAGAGAGTTACCCTCATGAAGTATGTGAGTAAGAAAAACCTCATCAAATGAATCGAGTAATGACCAAATCTGAACAAGCACATAATGAATATGTCTTGCATAGGAAGATTGCCGAATGTAGGCATTAATAATAATAGAGGAGTCTCCTTCCACATGAATCTGGTGGACCTGTAATATTTTTGCAACAGAAATACCCTGTAATAAAGAAAAAGCTTCAACAAAATTGTTAGTAGCAGGAGCAATAGGCCAAGCTTCAAAATAGATAGCAGTACCATGGTGATCATGAAGTGCAAATCTAATCCCCGATTTACCTGGGTTACCTTTAGAGGAACCATCAAAATTGAGTTTGATGAAACCATGTTGAGGGGGAGACCATTTAACAGAGGTCCTAGACTGAATATTATCCTTAGGGTAGAGGGGGAAGGGAAGGGAAGGGAAGGGAACATTAAACCCTCCCATTTTCTGGAAACAATATTATCCCAAGAAGAGAAACCTCACTCCCCCCTGAATTTACATGTATATGCATTTTTCACTTCAACAATGGAATGATGGAGTCTATTAAGCATAGATTACAGGGGAGAGGGAGAATTACGAAAGATACATTTATTCCGTTCCCACCAAATAGCCCATAAAACCAAAGATGGAGAGAAAATCCATATACATGCAAACATAGATTTGGGGTACAAAACTGGCCAAGCTTGAAAAAGATCCCAAACCGTCAGAGGAAATGGCATTGGAAAATAAAGTTTTTGAAGCACAAATAACCAACAATCATGAGCAAACAAACAATTAAGAAAAATGGTCTACCGTTTCAAGAGCCTGATTGCACAAAACACAAGGAAAATCATTAGCAATATTGAGTCTTGACAATCTATCACTATTAAGGACCCAATTCCTTAAAACTAACCATGAAAAATAGCCTACTTTGGTGAGGATAGATTTATGCTAGCAGAGAAAATATGCCCATTGCTTAGATTTAACATTGTAGTTGGAGTTAACCAAGTCATAACCCAGCTTAACCGAGTAATTACCATTAGGAGAGGGGCACCAAAAAAGTTTATCAGAAGCCCGGGAGAAGAAGATAGACTACTTGGCTAAAAATAGGTTAGCAGAAGATGCAGAGTGGGGGTTAATAGCAAGCAAAGAAAAGTCAAGCCAAAGAACCAAGCTAGAAAAGATAGAAACCGCCGAGACATAATTGACAAGTTTTGAACCCCAATGAGAGCGTGCAATTTCCCAAATATCAAGGAAGGGTTGAATGGTACTAAGTGGAGGTAAACCATTCCAAGAATCCAACCAAAAATCAACTGACACACCATCATGAACTTCCCAAGAAATGGAGGATGTGATAATATGACAAGACTTAAGGATAAAATTCCAGATGGCCGACCCTTTTGAGGGATCCAAAACTGTCAAAATCCTAGAAGTAACCAAATTATTGAGATACTTTTCTTGCATCAACTTGCACCACTTAGCATTCGGTTGAGAAAAGAGCTTCCAAACAAGTTTACCACCAAAAGCCAAATTGTGAGCATACAAGTTGTGAAGACCAAGCCCACCAGTAGAAGGGGAAGAGGACATTTCTTAAAGAGAAACCAGAGGGAGCTTCTTTTCACCCGTCATGTTGGAATTCCAAAGGAAATCCCTAATTAACTTCTCAATTTGAGTAAGGATAGACTTTGGGGCTAGCAAGACTGAAAAATAATAATTGGGAATGGCTGACAAGACAGTTTTGATAAGTAAAATTTGACCAGAAATGGTAAGCCATCTAGCCTTCCAAGCCAAAACCCTAGCCTTGATCTGACTGACAATAGATTACCAATAAATGGCCTTATCAGAACCAACAAAAAGAGGGACACCCAGATATGTTGATGGAATATCGTCAGAAGAGAAACCAAGGGTCCCCTTAATCCAAGAAGCAAGAGAAGGCTCGGTATTAAAAATATAAATTTTAGACTTTTGAGGGTTAACTTTTTGACCAGATGCCAAACAATAAGTATCAAGCACTTTACGAATTTGTTTGGCTTCAAGAAGTGGTGCCTTACAAAGAGGAGAGTATCATCAACAAATAACAAATGCGTAACTGCAACTGATGTATTTGGGATAGAGACACCAAGCCATAAGTCGGCTGAATGAGAAGCAATGATAGCTTGACTCAAAGCTTCAGCCATAATGATGAAAAGAATAGGAGATAATGGGTCACCTTGTCTAACCCCTTGAGTTGTTGAGAAATAACCCGAAGCAGAGCCATTGATTAAGACAGAGAAATGGGCACTAGAAACACAGGCCATAACCCATTTACACCATTTTTTTGAAAAGCCAAATTTCAATAATACCTTTAAAAGAAAAGGCCAACTAAGCCTATCATAAGCCTTCATCATATCTAGTTTTACTATAAATGATGGAATGGAGTGAGTTTGAATGGATTGAAGGGTTTCATGAGCAAGGATAGCCCCATCTGTAGTATCTCTTCTAGGGACAAAACCCCCCTGCTTAGGAGAAACAATTAAAGGAAAAATATGTTGAAAGCAAAGATAAATAGCTTTAGTGACAATCTTGTAGACAGTATTACAGAGAGAGATAGGTCTAAAATCAGCAAAGGATTGGGCATCATGATTTTTAGGTATAAGAACAATATTTGTAGAATTAAAAGATTTGAGCATAGTTGAGTTCTTTCTTGACTCTTCAAGAACATCCAAAAGCTCAAAATAGATGACATCCCAAGCTTTTTGGAAAAAAAGTCTAGTAAAGCCATCAGGACCAGGAGGTTTATCAGGAGCAAGGGAGAAAACAACATTTTGGACCTCAGCCAAGGTAAATGGGGCCATTAGCTTATAATTATCATGTTCCGTGATAGAGGTTGGAATAGCATCCAAAAGGGAATCCATAGGAGCAACAAGAGAATGAGGGGTAGGAGGGGGGGGGAAATAAATCATAAAAGAACTTGACACCTTGATTCCTAATGTCCCCAGGGTTAGTGAGGGTGTTTCCATTAGAGTCCTTGATAGAAAAAATTGTTTTCACTACAGCTTTGTGCTTAGCAAAGGCATGGAAAAACTTAGTGTTTTGGTCACCCAGATGCAACCAATACTCCCTAGATTTCTGACGCCAGTATTCTTCTTCTCTAGTGCAAATTTCAGCCCACTCAGCCTGTAAGCATTTTTGAGAAGCATATGAATGAGGGTCTAAGCCAGAAGATATAATGTGTTGGTTAACAGCAGATAAATCATTTTCAAGTTGGGATTTTTGTTCAAAAATGTTTTTAAAAACATTAATATTCCAAGCTTTAATCAAATTTTTAACATATTGCATTTTCTTGAAAAACTTGAACATCTTGGTGCCACTCACCGAAGGGGCAGACAACCACCATTGCTTAAGAAGGGAGTGGAACAAAGGGTGCCTAAACCATACAGATTCAAATTTGAATGAAGATCTATGAGGTGTGAGAATAGCAGAGTTAGAAAAATCAAGCGTTAGAAGGATAGGGAAATGATCAGAGTAAGAGAATGGAAAAATAGACATGGACAATGAGAAATTTTCTAACTTCCAATTATGAGTACCAAGGAATCTATCAAGCCTGACAACAATTTGTAAAAAACCAGCCCTGCGGTTGGTCCAGGTGAATGAACCATTTATGGGAAAAATGTCATAAAGATCGTTATCATGAATGAAATTATAAAAATTGGATATGACACGAATAGGAGGAGATATACCACCTTTCTTATCATTTGAGCCTAGTGTAGCATTAAAGTCACCAGCCAGAAGGAATTTGGAATTAGGGAATTGCTCGATAACATTTGTTAAGGTTTGCCAAAGCTAAAATTTAGTAGGAGAAGAAGTGGGTCCGTACAAATTAATGAGAAAAAAGTTCAAAGAAAAATGCTTCACACTGAGTAGCTGCCAATTAAATCCAGATTGGAGCGGGAAGATAGACACAGACTTCTCCTTCCAAAGGACTGCAAGACCACCAGAGGCACCATTAGAAGGAAGAAAGGTGTTCTGCCAAGAGGTCCATTTACCTAATGAAGCAGAGAAGTTTAATTATAGAATATTTTGATTTAATTAAATATTTAATTCAAATTGTGAATTAATAAAGCCTTTTTGATTTACTTCATAATTAAATATTTAGTTGTATGATTAATATTGTGCTTTAAATATTTAAATGTATTTATAATAATATTTATTTAATTACTTGCACATTGAAATTAATTAAATTGAATTATAAATCCATATGCAAGTTGTTTTTAAATAATAAGTGTGAGTTGCACAATAAAAGATATTTTATTTATTTAATTTTTCTTTTCTTTCAAAAGGGGAAGTTGACTTAAACTAAGTGGAGTCGAGTTCTATTTTCTAGGATTGCATGAATGAGGGAAATAGTTTTTCTCTTTATTAGGAATTTTTCTTTTCATTATGGGTTACAAACAAGTTTGGAGGATTGTAGTTTTGGTGTCTGGATTTTGGGTGTTTGGATTTTGGGTGAAGGATTCATTTTGAAAGCTTAGGAGTATTTGGGAATCGTTGAATCTTCATTTCAAGACATTGTTGTTTTAGATCTGTTAGTGAATTCAAGGTAGGGTTTGGAAACTCTTTTAAATTATACTTTTAAAAAGATTGACTTCTTTGTGATTTTTTTTATTTTAAACGCAATTTGATTATGGAGGATGATGTTGCTTTTGTATTATTGAATTGTTATTCTCTGTGGTTGAGAAAATTTAAGAATTGATATTGATTTTGGTGGAAAGAAACTTCTATAGAACCCAGTCCTGTTAAGGAAAAACTGGGCAAACTAGGTTATCATTTAAAACAATTGTGATTTTCAATTATTAGAAAACCCAGTTCAGATCTGTCTTTCTTTTGATTAAATTTGGTTTTCTAAAGTTTTTATAGATTCAATTGAGTTTTAAATTTTTTTACTAAAAAATCTTATGATCTTCATTCCAAAACATAATTCTTTCCAATCAGATATTAGATGCACAAATAATTTGTGTATATAGAGAGATGCAATTAATTTTGGTCATTTAAGCCCTTGAATCCTTTTATTTTAAAAAAATATAATAGATTTAGCTTATTGTTTTTATTTAAAAAAAAATATAGTAAAAAAATGAGTCAAAAATCTTTCTTTGGAAAAACTGCCTTTGTTTTGTATTTTTAAAAAATATATATAACAAATTTTTTTTATTAAGGTGGGCGGTGGGGCTTTCACCACCACCCACCCTGCAGCATGGGGTGGCTGATCGTGATAGCCAAGCTGGCTGGCATGTTAGGTAGACTGTGGGTGGCAGCTTGTTGTCATTCGACAAAAAAGCTACCCATGGCAGCCAATGTTACATTTTTTAATTTTATTAATTTAAATTTAAATGTTATTAAATATGTTTTTTAAATATATTTACTAATATTAACTTAAATTTTAATTAATGTTTTCATTATTATTATTAGGTATTAAGTATTAATATTAAAGTACTATTATTAATGTTAATTTTAATAATTAGAAGAATATTATTTTAATAATTAATTAGAGGTTAATAATAGTATTAGTGTTAGTTTCTTTTGTTTATTACTGTAAATTATGTTGGTTTTTTGGGTAAACTTGAATAAAGAAATTTATGTGTGGATTTAATAGATTAATTAAAAGAAGATGAGTTTTTCTTGGCTTATTCTAAATGTGATTACATCTTTATTAGCTTTGATGTGCGATGGTATTTTTTGGTTGATATATAGTAAAATATGTAATTTCTCTTTGTATGTGTAATTGTTCTATTTTATTTTTCTGTATGGGAATTAGTTGACCCTTAGGATGTTGTACCAGAGGATTGGGGAATTTGTTGTTAGCTATCTCTCTTTGTTTACTTGTTGTGACTGAAGTTCAATTGTTCAATCTTGTTTTCCTAAGTTCGTGATTAGAGTATTCCGGTGAGGTTATGGACTTTCCTGTATCCAATAAGGAACTATATTTAGGTTTTGTACTCAGTTCTTTTTATGAGTTTCTTTTGTGGTTTATGAGCCTAGGTAGGTTAACAAATCGTATAGAGGGAAGTGGCTTGCAATGAGGGCCAAGGCCCTAAGTAGCTACTAGGGTAACGCATTGGTAGGTAGCTTAATAAGTGATACCATGAAACATTAATAGGGTTTTAAAATGAAATAACAAGATGTTCTAAGTCTTTTCCCCTTAAGTGCTATTACAAGATAGGATGGGAGTTAGAATTCTTGTCTTTATGAAAGGATTATTGATACACATAGACTCACTTGGGGACCAGAGTCCAAGGAGGACTACTAGGGTAACTCAAGGGTGGACTAATGTGATGAAACTTTCTTGATACATCTTAGGTTTTCCTACATGTGTCGGGTGCCTCTGGTAATGTGTTAATTCATTGTTGTGTTTTAGAGAGCTTCTGAGATCTTCCTATGCATACCTTTGTGATGTATTATATACCTTTTATTTCCTTCTTATTGTATACCTATGTGAGTGAGTCTGTTGTTATCTGAGCATGGTGTGGTGGAATTTTCTAGTTCCACATAGACGAGTGGTAGTGACCATTTCCATTTGAGATTCAACGTCCTTGTACCGGTGTTGGATGATTCTTGTATTATTTGTACTCATTTTATTCTTCTTTGGTGGTTTGGATCTTATCACATCTGTATTGTAATCTTGTATTAGTGTATTGGATGTGATACCTAATCTGGATATTGTATCATACTTATATTTGAGTGATTACTACATACCCTGCGACATGTGCAGAGAATGTGAGTTTTGATGTAATTATTTATAGATCATCTATCTGTTATCCATTTTTAAATGTGTAATCTTATGCTTATGATTATCTAGTGTTAACTTTTGTCTGATGTAATTGTATGTCATAGAACCCTTGAGTTTTGTAATCTATGCTTGTATTCATTTATGTGAGTGTTTTGTTTTCCTTCCAAATTATTGTATGATCTTATTGTCTAAATTTAGGGGAAAATGATTTTTCAAACTTAGTAGCATGTTTTAGGTTAATCTCTCATGGGTTCCCTAGCACAGTGTTACACTTGGTATCAAAGACCAAGTTTGTACACTGTGAATTTTAGGAATTCTACACTCATTAGCCATCATTTAGTTTAAAGTTGAAATAAACATAGACATAAAATATTTTTGTATTTCAAACAATTGTTTTGTGATCATTTATTTTCTTTTGTCACTATTTGGTTTTTTTTGAGCTATTGTGTTTCCCTCTGGTTGATATAGAAAATATGCCTATTGAGACTAGAGTTGTTGCTAGAGTTCGAGGTAGAGATCGTGTTGGTGGTTGTGGAAGGGGTAGGCTTAATAGCCCTTCTATGAGTTTTACATAGGATAGTGTTCATTCGTTGAGTAGGGATGAGGAGAGAGGTGAGAAACATGTTGTGTTTGAGGAGCCTCATACTAAACAGTTTTTGTAGGCGATTCTAAATTGTCTAGGACCTGAGAAAATCAAGATTGAGTAGGATGTTTCTCATCACTCCCAGGTTGAGGAGAGAGCGAGGGAGAGATATATGCAGAAGTCTACAAAGGAGTAAATTTTTAGTCGATCCAGATACTACTACAGATAATCAGATGAGAGATCTTCTGAGATCATGACCTCCTCCCTTTAATGGAAAAGGTATTGGTTTAGAGGTAGAGACATGACTCACTATCTTAGATAGATTATTTTCCATGTGACCTTTTAGTAGTAGTACTAAATCTAAATGTGTCATTATGCATCTCATTGATTTTGCATCTGTTTGGTGGAAAATTGAGGAGAATAAGTTGGGGCTCAATATGGATACTATTACTTGGGAGTTGTTCCTTGAGAGCTTTAGAGAATGTTTCCTATCAGATCAGTGGAGGCAAAAATGAGAAGATGAGTTCCACAACCTATGATAGATAGCTATGTGTGCACAAGAATATGAGTGTTGGTTTTTTGAGCTCAAATAGTACGTAGGTTTTGGCAAGGATTCTTCTCTTATGGTTCAACATTTCATTAGGCAGCTTAATGATCAAATCATTAGGGGAGTTAAGCACTTTAAGCCTAAGAACCTCAAAGAAGCGATCATTAAGGCTACTCTTGCGGAGACAAACCTAGCTTTGGTCCATGGTGTTTAGTTGGGTGTTCATTCTAGTGGTCCTACTTTTGGATTCAGAGGTGATCAGTCCCAGTAGTAGAGAGGATCCATTCCTCCTACCCAGAGTGGTAGTTCTTAGATTAGGAACTTCCATGATATTTCATGGAACAAGCACAATCAAAGTGGTAATCCAGCCTAGATTTCACATCGGGAATTCAATAGGGGTAGCTTTCATCATTTTAGTGCACCTTCAGCTAGAGGAGGTGGTAGTAGAGGAGGTTTTTTTTCTTGGGGGTAACTTGGTCACATTGTGGCCAATTGTCCCAGGCATGCAGCGTAGTGCTCAGGACAAAGGCCAACAACTTATGAGCCTACTATTAGGGATGATGGTTTGTCCTGTGTAGCCTATGTAGCCTTTAATCACCATTTGGTTATCTATCATGCTACTATGAGTGGGTTTATGAATAGAGGGAATATATGTTGTTTTCACATTCCTGTAGCACAGAATGATCCCCAGTGTTTAAATCAGAGAGTAGGGAAGATTCCTATGGGATCTGTATGTTGAGTCTTTTGTGACTCATTACAATGCTTTGTGTTGAGAGATTCATATCTCTATTTTTGTTGTAGGCTTCTAGGAGTAAGCCTAGTTTAAAGGGGGGAGGATGTAATAACCACCCCATATTTTTATTTTCAGTTTCTATTTCTAAACTCTTTTAGGACTTTTCAGGTGTGTGTTTGTTATTTTAATTGGTTTTGAGGATGTTCATGTATGACTTTTATTATGATTTAATATTTCATCATCCTTTTGATAGTTGTGTTATATTTTGCGTTTCTAGTAGATTTATGGTTATTTATATACTATGATGTCATTATGATTATGGATTTAATGATAATTCTGACATTGTATTATATGCACATGGATCATTTGTATGTTTTACATTTCTATTTGGCATGCTTCATGTGGTAGAGGACGGAGACGTAGTTAGTCACATTGCAAGATCCACACGATCGACCAATCCCTGTCATTTTTTTTTATATATTGAATATACATGATTGTTCTTTTGATGACAGGTTTGCATGTACTAGGCATCATCTTCCCTAAATTGGCAGAAGTGAGCGTACCCATATATGTATCTCAAATGGTAAAAGAGGGGAGTTAACAAATAGACTTGAAACTTTATCCTAAGCCTATTTTGTCCTATGATTCGGCAAAAATCACTTTGACTTCCATAGCTGAATTTGTCCAGGCGACGTGAATTCATGGATCCCTTTCTATCGAGCTTGTTTGCATTTTGATTTTGTTGACTTCATTTTGTGTGCTATTATTTGGTTAATGTATTTCATCACTTTATGTGAATTGATTTTTATTAGGGATAATTATTGTTACTAAATAATTATGCTTGTATCTGTGTTGGTTTAATTAATATTAAATGTAAGCTATTTAATTACTAAAAATTAATTAAATAGCTATGTTTAAATAAAGAAATTTAATTAAAATTTCAATTATAGAATATTTAGATTTAATTAAATTTTAATTTTAATTTTGAATTAATAAAGCCTTTGTAATTTATTTCATAACTAAATATTTATTTGCATGATTAATATTATGCTTTAAATATTTAAATGTATTTATACTAATATTAATTTAATTACTTGACAATTGAATTTGATTAAATTGAATTATAAATCCATATGCAAGTTGTTTTTAAATAATAAACGTGAGTTGCACAATACAAGATATTCTATTTATTATTAATTTCTTTCAAAAAGGGAAGTTGAGTTCAATTGAGTGGAGTATTGGCAAGTGATCAATTTTGTGTAAGTGATTCACTTTTTGGTTTTCATTTATGGCAACACATCTGGATTTCAGATCGATTCCTATAATGATAAGTTTTGCTGATTCAGAAATTGACTAAGTATAGAAGAAAAGATACAGAAGTATTTTGGATATCAAAGATCGAGATCAATGAATTAGGGAAAGAGAGCTTAGAGGAAGACAGTATGGGGTATGTATAATCTCCACCTAAGATCAATTTGGTTTTGGTAATGTCTATGGCGACTTAGAAAGAATTGAAGACATGCATACTGCAGTAGAACAACAATACAGAGCAGTTAGACAGTAGCAAAGATTGGGAGAGTATGACATGGACTCCTAGAAATCAAAGTTGGATTTTGGTTGTTGATAACCTACACATTGACTATGAAAGAGTGCCAAGTATGAATTTTATATTTACCATATTAAATTTATTTTGTATTGAAGGCCGACTTTGTAATATTTTTAATATTCATATTGGAAGCCGACTTTGTAAAGTTGTGAGATATATATGTAAAAACTTTTTGATAAAGATACATGTTGGTTTATTGGTTGGATGAGTATGGTTGAGTGAATAGTAGAACATGGAATGACTGAGATCATTGAAGAACTATAAAGGAAGTATCTAAGCACTGTTGTTGCTTGTTCTGTTCATGATTGAGAACACTTTGTAAACATAATTACTTTGTAAGAGTTGTAAGCTCAGTTGGCCCCTAACAGGGTGTTGTGAACCTTTAACAGGGTTGTAATTCCTTTAACAAGGAAATGTGCTATGTAATATTCAACTCCTAATAGGGCTAGCTCTCCTAACAAGGACATTATACTTTATTACATGCCTGTGCGTACCATCCCCACTGGGGTTTTCCCTTGGCTAGGGTTTCCTTGGAAACAAAATATGGTGTTATGAGTACTGTGTCATTTTATTATATTCTTTTCTTTACTGCAAGTTTATGGTTAATGTTTAAATGGTTGAAAATTTTAATTAAATGCTATAATATTGATTCACCCCCCCTCTCAGTATTATCCAATCCTAACAATTGGTATCAGCACATTTGGCCCTTGGAGAGAAAGTCTAACAGCTTGAGGGAGATCAAAATGGATTTGGACAGTTTGCACAAAAAATTTGATGCTGCACTTGAAGAACTTAACAAGGCAAAAGCAGAAAATGGAGAGTTGAGATTCAACATGTGAAGAGTTGAGAAATTTATAAATAAACTTAAGGAATAACTTGAACTTTCTAGAAGTCAATGACAAGACCTTATGGTTCAGATAAAAGAGGATTCAGATGAAGACAATTCAGATCAAGTGAGGCAACTAAAAGAATAGATTGAGACTCTGAAACTTGAGAATGAGACTATGACTAAGGAAGTATAGATATAGAAGAATGCTAAGAAGAAAGTTGAAGAAGCTTTAAATATCACATTAGATAAAATGAAGAATGAGGCTGAAAACTACAAGAATAAGTATCTAGAAATGGAGAAATACAATCAGATTATAGAAGGTAAACTTGTTGAAGCAAAGAAACACATTGAGAAACTTCACACCAGTAGTGATTTGATTGATGAACAAAGAGACAAATAGAAACCTAAAGGTGATATGACTTGTACTGGCTTCCATAAAGATGAATGTTCAAATAATCAGGAAGAGAAATCCAATGAGAAGACTGATGTGAGAAACCTTCTATTGAAGAACCTAGAGAGAAGATCAAACCCTTCAAGGGTAGATGCTTTGGTTGCAACAAATTTGGACACATGAAGAGAGACTGTAGAGGTAATGCCCCTTTTAGAACTTTTTTGGGTTATTGTTTTAATTGTAATGGATATGGGAACAAGAAACAAGAATGCAGAAAACCTAATCAATCTGGGTATAAAGAAGACAATGGAAGAGAATCTACAGTGAAACTTAAATGCTACAAGTGTAGTTTAACATTTAACACATTGCAAAGTACTTTAAGCTACAAGATAATAAGGAAAGAAGACCTCCTATATGTTATAAATGCAATAATCAGACAACTAAAGAGTATCACCTCCTATGAATTCACAGAAGAATGGAAATGATATTGGTAAGAATGTTGCAGATTTGAAGATTGATTTTGAAAGTTGTTTTAAGAAAGCAGAAGATAAAAACAATGGTAAGATTTGGAAGATAAAAGAAACAAGTGAGACATTAGTTCAGGGAGAGTCAGTAGATGCTATTGGATCTTCGCCTGATGGTAGTAAAAAAGAATCGACCTAATTGGCCAATCATGGCCTTAGGGGGAGCATTGGATATAAACATTAGAATATATCTTGCCCCAAACTTTGTGGATTGAGCTCGAGCGAGCTTAGCTATGAACTTGGCCGACATCATATAGTATACATCTAAGAGCGCGACATTAGCCAATGTATAAATTTTGTTTGTGAGATCTAACAGCCGACTAGACAGTATTAAGTAAAAGTTAAATTCATGACTTAAACTTGTATAAAGAACCATTCGATGACCTATCTCTTTACCATTTGATGAAGAGTGAGATAAGGAGATCAGAGAGTAGAGAGATTCAGTCTATTCTACAATTTTCGTGTGTGATCAATTGAAGCATAAACTCAGAATTCAATAGAAACATTTGTTCAAGTACTGTGAAGAGGATCCAGAAGGAGAATTTTCTCAAACCTCTCATGGTGTATTAAACATAGAAGATATTAAGGCTTACATACATTGTAAGTATGATATACTGGGAATTGATGAAATATCAACTGAGATGGATATATGATTGATAATGGAATCATGAAAGCAGAATACAAACACATTTATCAGTTGAGTATAATGAAAATTTTGGACTTATGTGAATTTGATGAAGATGAATGATTTAACATATTGTTGAGTAGGGTTCATGATCAGTTTATTTGTATAGATGATCAACCTATGAAGATTTTTAGTGACTTAATTCATGAAATCACTGGACTAGACAACACCGGAGTCATTCCTTTTACAGAAAAACATGTAAAGAAAGAAGTTAAAACCTAACTCATTCTAAATGGGATAGGCGGGAAATGAATGTGAATGACATCTTTCATCAAGATGTGAGAATTATTTATATGATACTTGGTTATAAATTCTACTACAGTAGTAGACCTAACTCAGTATCTGTAGGAGTAATCATGATGACATGGAGAATGGTGAAGGAGAATGTGAAATCTAACCTATGCGAAGTTCTGGCATAGAAATTTCTTGAAATGTGAAGCTAGTGAAGAAAGATAGAACTAAGACCTTCAGATTTGGTTCACTATTGATGCATATGTTTATACACATTGAGAACAAATTTCCTAGCTTACATCCTAGTGGTTGGAAATCTAGGATACTTACTGGTATTCTAATCTCACAGAGCTACAAAAGATAAAATAGTACATGGGTTGATGGGGAATTGTTTTCTATGATCAAGATCCTTTAGAGACAAATGAAAACTAGGTACATGATACATGAGGAAATTGTTGAAAAATACAAGAATACAATCTATTTCATGGTTGAAACTAACTGTGTATGTTTTGAAACAGTCACCCCTAGAAAGAAATGGTGTTATCCCATGGGATATGAAGTAAGTTTAGAGATACTTACCATGCAAGTAGAACATGTTCTTGCATCAAAAGTTGATCCATCAAACGAAAGATGGGAAAAATATGAGGAGAAATCAGGTAAGGTAAGAGAGGAATAGACTAGAGGTCTGAGGAAAAGAAAAATTGAAAACCTTGTGCAGGAATGTGGTGTAAAAGTAGGATTGATAGAAGAAGAACCAAAAGAAGTGAAAAAAAGAAAATGACAGAAAGATCTCTTGGACTGGAAAGTGGAAGTACTATAGCCCTTCCCACTCTTGAGGTAGAAATGGTAGAAAATCCACCTCCTCCATCACAACAGACATCATAAACAGAGAACATCACTCCTAGAGTAAACACTAGTGATGATATGTAACTGATTGAATGTTTGATAAATTTTAAACTGAAGATAATGCAAGGCATTAAATTAGTTAATGGTTTGTATTGTCATTGATTTCAACTTGATATCATATGTACGGTCATATACATAATGCCAAAGACTTAAGAGAATCAATGGAACAAAGGTTATGCTTCTAGCAATGCATAAAAGTCAAGTATTCACTAAGTGACAGATAACACCGACGAAGTGCAAACCATCGGTAAAGGCAAAGAAGAAAAGTCATAGTGATACCCGACAAGCAGAAGATAGTGTTGCCTAATGAAGAAAAACCATAGGATGCCCGATGAATTGAAATAGAGTTGCCCGATGAGTAAAAATCCAATGATGCCTGACAAACAGAGCTCCCAAAGCTAACTGGAGTCACGTCGACGGAACTGTTAGTTGTCACTGACAACTAACTGAAGAGTTGACCGATGAAATAGAGAGTTCAGATAATGACAAAATATCTAGCTGGCAAGAGCTAAAGATAGTCTAACTGGTTGTTTTATTTGTTTTATTTGACCAGAGTTAAGTAATTAATGTCAAGAAGATTTTTATAGTTGGCAAGAAGATAACTATGAGATAAATCAGGAGTTATGCTTTAAATCAAATTGGCTAGATTGTTTTTCACGCCAAGAATCAAGAATCAAGAAATAGTGAATATCATGTCTATATAAGAGACAAGCTTAATTCATTTTTGTATCACATGAAAAGGGGATTAATGGGAGTGAATAGAAAGAGGATTCTGAAGAGAAACTGATGAAGAATATCTTCATATAGTCCTGATCAATCAAGATGAAGGAGAGCTAAATAATTCTGCAGACACCAATGAATAGTGAAGCACAATATCACACAATAGAAAGTGTGGAGCACAAATAATTGAATTGATACATTGATCAAAGAGGTAATGTACTTAAATAGATATGAAAATCTGCAATTTAAAGTTGCATTAGAAATAGATCATAGTATTTCAGTTTAACCATTGAAGCATCAAGTCTCTTAACATAGCAGGACTTAAGATTCTTCTATATATTGAGGTACATCCCAAGGAGTGCCAAAAAGGTTGATTCATGAAAGTAGCATTGGACTTTCCTGATACCCATTGACAGTCTAAGAAGGAGGTTGATTCAAGGATGGTAGCAATAGATGCCCATTACTAAGTGACAACCTCTATGTATAAAATCCTCTAACAAGGTCACACTTAACAGTGTGTTTGTAACCTTTAATAGGGTTGGCTCCTAATAGGGCTCACTTTAGAAGAGTAAACATTTAGGGTACTGGTCCCAGTGGTTTTTCCCTTAACAGGGTTTCCACGTTAAAAAATCATGTTTTATGTGTGTATGATTCATTTATTTAGTGTTTTGTATCTGACATAGTCAACACTCAGTTGATTAGTATACTCTACTTATTTACTGAGTTTCAGTAAATAGTTATACTGCTTATCGGTAATCAAGGAGAATAAGGACAGACAAGGAAAACTGATAGATAGTTAATCATTATAAGTATTTCATGGCATGCATCTTGTAGGGACTTAATAATTTGAGGTTTATTTTATTGGTGGTTAATGTTTGAAGGATAAATTTTTGAGGCTAGTGATTCACCCCCTCTCAGTTATTACTAAAAACTAGATCAAGCATGCAGACATCACCTAAAGAGAAGAGCATAGTGAGAGAAGAGAAGAAAACTGAGAATCACATATGGAAGCTTGACATGAAGATGATAGAGAAGAAAGAAATAGAACAAGGTAAACTAGTCACAATTGATAGATACTATGAAAGATATGGAGATTAAGAAAAGCTTAAGATTGAAGACATTGTGAATGATCATCTACTTACTTTCAAAAGGACTCTATTAGAAATTGAAGGAAGTATACCTAAAGACCTGTATGGAAGATTGGAGACAAGAGAACACTTAGCACAAATTGAGGATGATACAATCAGAAATTAGGAAATTGATAACATGTTTCCTGTAATATAAATACAAGAAAGGGAAAGAATATTCAAGGAATTGAAACCTTTACTAAGGACCAAGGTAAGATTGTTGAAAATCATGGCAAGGAAGTATGATGAATTCACTGAGGAAACTCAGAAGGCACTAGAGAAGATATTGATGAATAATACTTCTAACAAGCCTCCACCTCCTAAGACCACTTCGCCTACACAATTAGAAATAGGAGAAAGCTCAAAATAAATGTAGATTAATGCTAAGAAAAGTGAAGTAGATCCACTACTATATTTCTATGTTTCTAGTGTGCCAGTTACTCTTGACACATCAAAAGATGAAAATGACCCATTTGCAGGGAATGTGGACACCTATATAGTAGATGAAGTAGAATAGAAAGAGGAAGTAGAGTAGAAAAAAGGAAGAAGAACATAAGACAAAATAGAAAGAGAATGAAAAGAAAGAGGTAAACACATCATCTATCTCATTGTTGGCAAGCAGTCATGTAAACGTTGATAGCATGGATGAAGTTGAGTTGGTCAAATTGGCATTTACTACACTAAACAAAGCTAAGGAAAGATATGAATAGAAAGGTCACAAAAAGGCTAAAGTAATTACAAGAGAAATTGATATTGTGAACAAATTGCTTCCAGTACCTATTGATTTCCAGCACAAAGATGACATTATAAATCTGAGAATAACACTTGATGAATTTGATGGGCATTATGAGAATTTGATAAAGATTGCAGAAGAGAAGGAAGAGAAGAAATATTCAGAGAAGAAGCTCTTAGAAGTATGCAAGTCAATCACATGGGACTTAGGCATTGTGAAAACTTGTTTGACAAATGCAAAGAGCTGCATTGGACATGGGAGAAAATTGTTTAGTTATTGCATGAATCCTATCAGGCATGTTCAGAATGTGGAAGACATTATTGCCAAGGAGAGGGCAACTCTGAATAGTATGATGGACTATTGTGAAACATCTTCTCAATCTATAACAAAGTTAGACAAGGAAGTCACAAGAATTTTGGCTAAGCTCAGTGTATTGGATAATGAGAAAGGAAGAGTATTGACAAGATTTAATTTTCTGAAGAGTTTAATCACTCCTAAGCTATCCATACTCAAGGTTCATCTATCAGGCTTGGAGAAAGTGATAGATTCATTGACTAAATATATGCCCACAGAATTGAAAGAAGCTGAGACTGCATCATTTTCATTGAATGGCATAATTCATATCAGTCAAATATTGTTCAAATCATGGAGCACAGAAGTGAAGATCTTGGAAGATTCCTTTCAAGATATTATTGTTTTGTATGCACCTATGTCATTGTTGTCAAAGGGGTAGAAGAGAGAAGAAAAAAATATATAATAAAGAGAGAAGAAAAAAAATAGGAGAAGAGAAGAAAATGGAAGAAGAGGAAAGAGAGAATATAGAGGAGACAATTTTTTTTTTGTTGCAACACTTATTCATTTTGTTGTTAAGTGTTGCCATCAATGCCAAAGGGAGAGATTGTTGGCAAGTGATAAATTTTGTGTAAATGTGATTTACTTTTTGGTTTTCATTTATGGAAACACATCTGGGTTTCACATCGATTCCTATAAAGATAAGTTTTGCTGATTTAGAAATTGACTAAGTATAGGAGCAGAGATACAGAAGTATTTTGGATATCAAAGATTGAGATCGATGAATTAGGGAAAGAGAGATTAGAGGAAGATAGTATGGGGTATGTATAACCTCCACCTAAGATATATTTGGTTTTGGTAATGTCTATGATGAGTTAGAAAGAATTGAAGACAGACAGATTGCAGTAGAACAATGATACAAAGCAATTGGACAGTAGCAAAGATTGAGAGAGTATGACATTGAATCCAGGAAATTGAAGTTGGATTTTGGTTGTTGATAAAATTCACATTGACTATGAAAGAGCACCGACTATGCATTTGATATTTACTATATTAAATGTATTTTTTATTGAAGGCTAACTTTGTAATATTTTTAATATTCATATTGGAAGCCAACTTTGTAAAGTTGTGAGATATATATGTAAGATCTTTTTGATAAAGATACATGTTGGTTGATTGGTTGGATGAGTATGGTTGAGCGAATAGAAGAGTAGAGAATGAATGAGATCATTGAAGAAGTATAAAGGAACTATCTAAGCACTAGTGTTTCTTGTTTTTTTCGTGACTGAGAACACTTTATAAACATAATTACTTTATAAGATCTGTAAGCTCAGTTGGCCCCTAGCAGGGTGTTGCGAACCTTTAACAGGGTTGTAATTCCTTTAACAAGGAAATGTGCTATGTAATATCCATCTCTGAATAAGGCTAGGTCTCCTAACAGGGACATTATACTTCAGTACATAATTGTGTCATTTTCTTATATTCTTTTCTTTACTAAAAGTTTATGGTTAATGTTTAAATTGTTGAAGAATTTAATTAAGTTTTATAATGCTGATTCACCCCCCCTCTCAGTATTATCCAATCCTAACATGGAATTTAGTTATATTTTCTAGGATTGCAAGAATGAGGGAAAATATTTTTCTCTTTGTTAAGAACTTTTCTTTTCATTATGGGTTACACAGAGGTTTGGAGGATTGAATTTTGAAAGCTTAGGAGTGTTTTGGAATCGTTGAATCTTTATTTTAGACTATTGGTATTTCAGATTTGTTGGTGAATTCAAGGTAGGGTTTGAAAACTCTTTAAAAAGTTTTTTAACTAGAATAATTAATATAATACATAGCAATTATGATCTAAATTTAGCATTTATAGGAAAATAGAATGTTAACCCATTTCAAATCAATGAAGTAACCTAAAATAACTATAAAAAACACTCATGATGAAAACTTTTAGAGGTAGCATTAGGAGGTAAGGTTAGCTACTACAAAAATTTAAGGTACATAACAAATTATCATAATACTTTGAGTCTTTCCAGGAGTATTGAAAGAAGGTGACATAAAATTATGAGGGATTCATTAACATTTTTTTATTAGAAAGATATCCACTATCTATGAAATTACTCAGGAGACTCATTTAATAATTCCAAAACAAAAAACACAAGTAATTGATGTGAGATAAATTAATCATAGAATAACATGTATACTTTTGTAAAAAAATGTAGCATGAATACCAAAAACATATTTCTTATATCTATCATCCTATCTTACTAATACAATGATAAAATCAAAACAAAACTATGAAAAACACTAGAATAAAAGCTCATTAACTAGAATAATTGATCATACATAGAAATTATAATGTAAATTTAGCATTTATAGGAAAATAGAGTGTTAAGTTGTTTCAAATCAATGAAGTAACCTAAAATCACTACAACAATCACTCATGATGAAAAGTTTTAGAGGTAAGGTTAGCTACTACAAAAATTTAAGGTACATAACAAATTATCATAATACTTTGAATCTTTCCAGGAGTATAGAAAGAAGGTGTCATAAAATTATGAGGGATTCATTAACATTTTTTTACTAGAAAGATGTCCACTATCTATGAAAGTACTCAGGAGACTTATTTATTAATTCTAAAACGCAAAACATAAGTAATTGATGTGAGATAAATTAATCATAGAATAACATGTATACTTTGGTATAAAAGTGTAGCATGAATACCAAGAACATAGTTCTTATATCTAGCATCCTATCTTACTAATACAATGATAAAATAAAAAGAAAACTATGCAAAACACTGAACAATAAGTGAGCTACGATTCCCAAATTTCCCCATGTGGAAACATAGGGATTTGATACTAGATGTAATGCCCCATTAGGGAACCCGAAAGGACAAAGCTTCTAACTAATTGTTGCCTTGGTTTCTTCAAATACTCAACATTTCAAAATTTTTGACATGAAAGTCATCTATAACTTTCTATCGAAACTATATTACCAAATGGGTTAACTCACATTAAACCAAGAAAGTACTTTCGATAAAAAAATACTTTCTATCGAAACAAATTATTTTCAATTGAAAGTACTTTCTATCAAAAATCCCGAGTAGAGGCCATTTCTATCTTTTCACAAAAGTCTGAAGTTTTCATGGCTTCAGGGCTCAAATGCATGGCTCAAATGGAAGAATAAGGAGACATCCTTTCACATACCACAAGTAATCTGAATGAGATTTCTAAAGAATATAGATTTGACAATTATTGAATTAATTAGGCCTATATTTTTTGACGTACATCGAATGTAGCTTTTTTATCAGATATAAACCTATGAGTTTGACGTTAAATGAAAAATAGTGGAATAGAGAACTTTTTAAAAAAAAATTAATAGTGCCCTCCATCTTTGAATCTACTTTCTATCAAAAAAAATTGAAATTAGATAAATAGACAAGTTATAATCTATGTAGTCAAGGTATGTCAAAATTATGGTTTACTCAGCTTCAAACATTCATAAAATATGCAATAATCATGATAATGTCACCAAAATAATTTTATGCCCTCCGTATATATGTTGCAAAACTAAATTCAAAATAAGCACATTGATATCTATTTGAGAAAAAAAGTTATGCTCTATGAAATCAATGTAACTCTTTAAAAATGACATTTTCAGCAACATAGCAGTTTTCATGGGAGAAAAATAATCATTCAAATCAATTATAAAAAAAAGAAAATAATATATTTAATATCTAGATAGAAATTAATATATTTAATATCTAGACATAAAATCCTAAAAGACTCTCATCTACTTCATCTTCTGATTTCAAATGGTTTAATGACAATATGCATCCGAATTTGAAAGTTTTTTTTCAAAATGTAGACTTCAATGTCAGTTCAGGCAAAAAAGTGTAACCCACTATTGTAGGTTCACCCAACAGTCATATTCAAGGTTATTTGTGGGGTTTATGTGTTTTTCTATTTGAACATAATTTTCCATGGTTCTTCAGTTAGATTTTTAAAATTTCATGATTTTGGGTTGTGAATAATCAAAAACATGTCAAGGTTTGAGCTTGAAAAAGATCAATAATTCATGGTATTCTTGATGTTTTCATGATCCAAAACTCTCCGGTTGTCTGTAATCTTCGTTATGTACTTCAAATTTCTCAAATCGGAGGTAAAAGTTAAAAGTTATTCTCATTTGAAGTTGGTGTATTTATTTTAAATTATTTTAAATTTTAAAAAAGGTCACCTTTTCAAAATCTCAACTTGCCAAAATGTTAAGGGTTAATGGTTGGGATTTCAAATTGTGAAGAAGCGAAGAAAAAGGGTTGGAAAGTTAAGAGTCAACATTTTTTCCATCTTGGTCAACATTTTGACTTTTTTCAAAACTTTAACTTGTAATAAGTTAAAGGTTAGAATCCTAACTTTTTCCAAATACTTGCCCTAATCCTAACCTATTTAGATTCCAAGAACCCAAACCTTAATAAGTTAATAAGTTTCCAAGAGTTGTTTTTGAAAACTCATAACTTCCTTGATGGTTTCTCAAGAAGAGTGACAACTTGGGCATGTATTATTTCAAATATGGTTTCTCTGGCAGCTGTGGTATCGAGCATGGAGAAATTTTATCATTTTTTGGCCGAATGAGATGGTTGGTATGAACAAGGGTGATGGCGGAAATGCAATGGTTGTAACTATCCTAAGTTCTATTATTTTGCTAATGTCTCCTCACCTTTGCAAAATAAGATATTATTGTTGGAAAGAGATCAATTTTATTGAATGTGATTCACTTTTTGTTTTTCATTTATGGAAACACATCTGGGTTACAGATCAATTCCTATAAAGATAAGTTTTTCTGATTCAGAAATTGGTTAAGTATAGAAGCAGAGATACAAAAGTATTTTGGATATCGAAGATCGAGATCGATGAGTTATAATGACATGAGAGCTTAGAGGAAGACAGTATGGGGTATGTGTGACCTCCACCTAAGATCAATTTGGTTTTGGTAATGTCTACGGTGAGTTAGAAAGAATTGAAGATAGACAGACTGCAGTAGAACAATGATATAGAACAGTTGGACAGTAGTGATGATTAAGGGAGTATGACATGGACTCTAGGTAATTGGAGTTGGATTATGGTTTTTGATAACCTACAATTTGATTATGAAAGAGCACCAACTATGCATTTAATTTTTAATTTATTAAATGTATTTTGTATTAGAAGCTATCTATGTAATATCTGTATTGAGAGCCAATTTGGTGAAAGAAAAATATATTTATGTAAGATTTTTTTGTGGAAGCAAATATAGATGAAAGTGTAGTATGTTGTGTGGAAGATGCAAATTACAGAGCAGAGGATGACAAAGATCATTGATGAGTTATAAATAGGAACCATCTAAGCATTAGAGATGCTTGTTATTGTTCATTACTGAGAACATTTTATAACAGAATTCTATTGTAGAGTTGTATGCTTAGTTGACCCCTAATAGGGTGTTGTGAACCTTTAACAAGGTTGTAATTCCTTTAACAAGGAAATTTACTATGTAATATTCAGCTCCTAACAGGGCAAGGTATCCTAACAGGGATAGTATACTTTACTGCATGCTTGTGGGTATCATCTCCACCGGGGTTTTCCCTTGGCCAGGGTTTCCTCAACAACAAAATATGGTGTTATAGGTTTTGTGTCATTTGCTTATGTTCTTTTCATTACTACAAGTTTATGGTTAATGTTTAAATGGTTGAAGAATTTAATTAAGTTCATTAATATTGATTCACCATCTCTTAGTATTATCCAATCCTAACAATTGGTATCAGAGCTTTTGGCCCTTGGAGAAAAATTCTAAGAGCTTGAGGGAGATCATAATGGATTTGGACAATTTGTAAGAAAATTTTGATGCTACACTTGAAGACCTTGACAAAGAAAAATTAGAGAATGGAGAGTTGAGATTCAACATGAGAAGAGATGAGAAATTTATAAAGAAACTCAAGGAACAACTTGAGCTTTCTAGAATTCAAAGACAAGATCTTACGATTCAGATAAAAGAGGATTAAAATGAAGATAATTTAGATCATGTGAGGGAACTGAAAGAAGAGAAAGAAACTCTTAAACTTTAGAATGAGACTATGAATAAAGAAATATAGATACAGAAGGATGCTAAGAAGAAAGTTGAAGAAGATTTAAACAGTCCATTAGATCAAATGAAGAATGAGGCTGACAACTACATGAACAAGTATCTAGAACTGGAGAAATACAATCATATTATAAAAGGTGAACTTGTTGAAGAAAAGAAACACATTGAGAAACTTCACACCAGCAGTGATTTGATCGATGAATAAAGAGATAGACAAAAACCTAAAGGTGATATGACTGGTATTGGCTTCAATGAAGCTAAATGTTCAAAAAATCACGAAGAGAAATCTAATAAGAAGATTGATGCAGATAAACCTTCTATTGAAGAACCTAGAGAGAAGATCAGACCCTTCAAAAGTAGATGCTTTGGTTGCAACAAATTTGAACATATGAAGAGAGACTGCTGAGGTAATACCCCTTTTAGAACTTTTTCTGGTTATTGTTTCAATTGCAATGGATATGGGCACAAGAAAGAAGAATGCAGGAAACCTAATCAACTTGGATACAAACAAGACAATGGAAGAGAACCTACAATGCAACCTACATGCTACAAATGTAATAATTTTGGACACATTGTGAAGCATTGTAAGCTACACGTAAATCAGGAAAGAAGACCTCCTATATGTTACAAATGTAATAATCCAAGACATATAGAAAAGTTTTGTAGGTATAATGGAGTAAACAAAAGAAGAATACCACCTCCTATAAATTCATAGAAGAATGAAAGTGATATTGGAAAGAGTGTTGCAGATTTGAAGAATGAGTTTAACACTTGTTTTAAGAAAGAAGAAGATAATAGCAATGGTAAGATTGGGAAGATCAAGAAAACCAATGAGACACTAGTTTAGGGAGAGAAAGTAGACACTACTGGTTCTTCGCTTGATGGTATGAAAGAAGAATTGACCTAATTGGCTGATCATGGCATTAGGGGGAGCATTGGATATAGACATAAAAATATATCCTACCTTGAAATTTTATGATTGAGCTTGAGCGAGCTTAGGTATGAACTTGGCCGACATCATAAAATATACATCTAAGGGCGCAACATTAGCGGATGCATATATTGTGATCGCGATATTTACAACCGACTGGATAGTATTGAGTAAAGTAAAATTTATGACTTAAACTTGTATAAAGCACCATTTGATGACCTATCTCTTTACCATTTGATGAAGAGTTACCCAATGAGATCAAAGAGTGAAGGAACTCATACTATTCTACAATTTCATTGCATGATCGATTGAAACAAAAACTCAGAATTCAGCAGAAGAAAGTTATTTACATAATCTATCTATGGGTGCACCCATTATTTTTGATGTGGTAGGTCAACCTATGTACAAATTTAAGAAACATTCATTCAAGTCTTGTGAAGAGGATCCCGAAGGAGCATTTTCTCAAACCCCTCATGGCATATTACATGTAGAAGATATTAGGGCTTACATACATTGTAAGTATGATATACTTGGCACTGATGATATTTTCATTGAGAAGGAACATATGAGGTGAAATCAGCTAAGGTGAGAGAGGAAAATACTGGAGGTCTGAGGAAAAGAAAATTTTAAAACCTTGTGCATGAATGTGGTGTAAAAGTAGGATTGATAGAAGAAGAACTAAAAGGAATGAAAAAGAAAATGACAGAAAGATCTCTTGGATTGGAAAGTAATAGTACTACACCCCTTCCCACTCCCAAAGTAGTAATGGTAGACAGTCCATCTCCTCCATCACAATAGACATCACAAACTAAGAACATTACTCCTAGAGTAAACACCAGATCTAGCAAGCTGATATCACCTAAACAATAGAGCATAGTGAGAGAAGAGAAGAAAACTGAGAAGCACATATGGAAGCCTGACATGAAGATGATAAAGAAGAGAGCCATATAAAAAGGTAAACTAGTCACAATTGATAGATACTATGACAGGTATGGAGATTCAAACAAACTTAAGCTTGAAGACATTGTGATTGATCATTTACTTACTTTCAAGAAGACTCTATTGGAAATTGAAGGAAGTATACCTAAAGACTTGTATGGGAGATTAGACACAAGAAAACACTTAGCATATATTAAGGATGATACAACTAAGAATTAGGAAATTGATAACATATTGACTGTAATATCCTTACAAGAGAGAAAAAATATTCAAGGAATTGAAACCTTTGCTAAGGACTAATTTAAGATTGTTGAAATTCATGGCGAGGAAGTATGATGAAGTCACTGAGGAAACTCAGAAGGAACTAGAGAAAATATTGATGAAAACTACTTCTAAAAAGCATCCACCTCCTAAGACCACTTTGCCTAAACAAATAGGAATGGAAGGAAGCTCAAAAGAAACTGAGAGAAATGATGAGAAAAGTGAAGTAGATTCACAACCAGATTTCTATGTTTCTAGTGTGCCAGTGACACTTGACACATCACAAGATGAAAATGATCCATTTGCAAGGACTGTGGACAATACTATAGTAGATGAAGTAGAATAGAAAGAGGAAGTAGAGAAGAAAAAGGAAGATGAACAGAAGATAGAATAGAAAAAGGATGAACAGAAAGAGGTAAACACATCTTCTATCTCATTGCTGGAAAACAAAGATGTTAATGTTGACAACATGGAGTAAGATGAGCTAGTTAAATTGGATTTTACTGCACTAAACAAAGCTAAGGAAAGATCAGGATAGAAGGCTGAAAAGGGCTAAACTAATTACAATGACAATTGATACTGTGAACAAATTGCTTCCAGTACCTATTATTTTCCAGCACAAATATGACATTGAAAATATGAGAATAACACTTGATTAATTTGATGGACATTATGAAAATATGATAAAGATTGCAGAGGAGAAGGCACAGAAGAACTATTTATAAAAGAAGCTATCAAAAATTTTCAAGTCCATCACATGGGACTTAGGCATTGTCAAAACTTGTATGATAAATGCAAAGAGCTGCATTGGACATGGAATAAAATTGTTTAGTTACTACATGAATCCTATTAGGCATGTTCAAAATGTTGAAGACATTATTGCCAAAGACAGGGCGACTCTGAACAATATGATGGATAGTTGTGAAGTATCTTCACAATCTATAACAAAGTTAGACAAGGAAGTCACAAGAATTTTTGCAAAACCTAGTGTATTGGATATTGAGAAAGGGAGAGTATTGACAAGATTTAATTTGCTGAAGAGTTTAATCACTCCTAAGCTATCTATACTTGAGGTACATCTATCAGACTTGGAGAAAGTGATAGATTCATTAACTAAATCTATGCCCACAAAATTGAAAGAAGCTGAGACTGCATCATTTGCATTGAATGGCATAATTCATATTACTCAAATATTGTTCAAATAATGGGGCACATAAGTGAATATCTTGGAATCTATTCCTTTCAAGATATTCTGAAATTGGTGAGAAAGCACTAAATCATATTATTTTGTATGCACCTTTGTCATTGTTGTCAAAGGGGGAGAAGAGAGAAGAAAAAAATAATATAGGAGAAGAGAATAAAATGGGACAAAGGACAAGAAGAGTAAGGAGAGAATATAGAGGAGACAGTTTTTGTTTTTGTTGGAACACTTATTCATTTTTTTTAAGTGTTGTCATCAATGCCAAAGGGAGAGATTGTTGGAAAGTGATAAATTTTGTGTAATGTGATTCAATTTTTTTTATCATTTATGGCAACACATTTGGGTTACAGATCGATTCCTAAAAATATAAGTTTTGTTGATTCAGAAATCGACTAAGTGTAGAAGCAGAGATACAAAAGTATTTTGGATATCAAAGATCGAGATAAATGAGTTATGAAATTGGAGCTTAGAGGAAGATAGTATAGGTATGTGTGACCTCCACCTAAGATTGATTTGGTTTGGTAATTTCTATGGAGAGTTAGAAATAATTGAAGACAGACATACTGCAGCAGAACATCGATACAGGGCAGTTGGACAGTAACGATGATTAAGGGAGTATGACATGGACTCTAGGTAATTAGAGTTTGATTATGGTTGTTGATAACCTAAAAATTTACTATGCAAGAGCACCGACTATGCATTTAATGTTTACTTTATTAAATTTACTTTGTATTAGAATCTGAGTATGTAATATCTTCATTGAGAGTTGACTTGGTGAAAGAAAAAGATATTTATGTAAGAAATTTTTGTGAAAGCAAATATAGATGAAAGTGCAGTATGTTGTGTGGAAGATGAAAATTGTAGAGAAGAGGATGACATAGATCATTGATGAGTTATAAACATGAACCATCTAAGCATTAGAGATGCTTGTTATTGTTCATTACTGAGAACATTTTATAACAAAATTCTATTGTAGAGTTGTATGCTTAGTTGACCCCTAACAGGGTGTTGTGAACCTTTAATAGGGTTGTAATTCCTTTAACAAGGAAATGTACTACGTAATAATCACATCCTAACAGGGACACTATATTTTAGTGCATGCTTGTAGGTATCATCCCCACTGGGGTTTTCCCTTGGCCAGGGTTTCCTTGACAACAAAATATGGTGTTATGAGTTCTGTGTCATTTTATTATGTTCTTTTCATTACTGCAAGTTTATGGTTAATGTTTAAATGGTTGAAGAATTTAATTAAGTTCATTAATACTGATTCACCCCCCCTCTCAGTATTATCCAATCCTAACGATTTTTCCTTCGACTAAAAAAGATGCAAGAAATATTCTATGGAAATGTATCATAAAAATATCATCAAATACTACACCGCTGACAATATTAAGTAATTTAAGCTGAGATCTAAATTAAATCACCTTTTTTTATCATCTTCTCTGTTAGAAAAGTTGACATCAGTCTGAGAGATAATGGTAGTAGGGTAGCTCTAGATTATCATAGGGTTGAGACATTTGAATTAATAGACCATGTTCATCATAGGGATTAATAGTGATGACAAGTGAAATAATCTGAAAAATAGGATTGCAAAATGATAATGTACATCAAAATGAGAGTAGCATTGAGATATTAAAATCTATTTGAGCATGAACGAATTGATATTTTGTCCAGATTATGCAGTTGGAAATGTTTGTGTTTATATATATGCAAGAATATGGGAGCATAGATTTGGCACATATATTGTTTGACGATACTCATCAAATAGATGTTATGTAATCAAATGTGATGGTTGCAGCGAAGCATGAGATAGAACTGTTGAAAATATTTTAGAAGATTTAAGGTAAAATAAATTGGCACTGAGACAACTGATGTTGTTACTCTTACGAGGTGCTCATGTGGTTTTGGAATTTAGGAATGTTGTCACTGGTAATAGTGTTAAAGAATATTTTATTAAACATACTTTCAATACTAAAATGGATGTTCTGGAGCTAGAGTTGAGAATATGAAAGCTAATGCACGTGAAAATATTTTTTTGTTTAAACAACCGAGGTTAAAATATTTTACAATGATTACCTAATTCATGAATATGAATATCATTTGTCTTAATAACATAAATTATCATTTAAGATCTAACATAGCTTATGTCCTTCATAGGTTCTTCAACGTTGTTACTTAACAACATGAACCAATCTATTAGTGAGATATTCCTAAACTACATTATTCTAGATTCATTTTAACTTGCACAAATTAAATATTCCCATCATAACCATAAGATACTCATTCAATGCATCTAATTGATAAATTAAGCTTACTATTAAATCACATAAATTTCAAATAAATAAAAAGATAGTTTTGTCTTATTCCTTTACATATTAAAACTCATCTAGGAAAGTTAACCTTTTAACGTAATCATTCATTTTCCTATGTAACATTTAATGATCCCTAATTCCTAATATGAATTATTAACATTTCCTTTTCTTTGCATCATCATAACTTAAATATTTTAATAGTTCAGCATTTCCTAAGTTCCTTTATCAAAATTAGGTTCATACTAGGTAACATTACATTAAGTACACAAAGATCTTCTTTCCACAAAAAAATCATTAACATTACATAAAGAGATATTTTATGTATTTTTTTCATTTGAGCATTCAGGTTAGAGAGAATATCAATCATTAAGATAAGCAATATCCTATGTATTTTATTACTCCATATACCTTTAGAGGAAATGAGTAAACATAACCATCATTTGAATACTACAATCAAGATACTATCTCATTTCATCATTTCATAATAAATTATTTTCAACCATTTTCTTTAAGAGATAAAAGAGGAATGATCAAGTAATAAAAGAGTCATGATCAAGTATCCCAATCAACTTTTCTTTAGCATAGATAACATATAATCTATGAACCCTTTTCTTTCACCTAGATCTACTCATTCCTGACACTTCTTGAAGTACATCACATTACAACATTGACAATTTATAGATGTCTCTATTTAGGAGATCACAAATACATAAATACAGATTACATCAAGTACAAGATACATGTTACAATAGAAAATTCTTCAACTACAATTCTAGAAGGAAGCATGCACTAGGATCATCCATAGAACTATGAACAATACCTTGTTATAAAAAGATTAACCAACCAACAACGTGGGTCCAAAGAGGTCCACTCCCCAATGCTAGGAGATAGAAACCAAGGTCCTTGAAAGAGGTATCAACTAGGATATTCCTAAGTTGGAAATAGCCTTTCCCCAATATCACAACACAAAAGGATGAACAATAAGGAAAATAGGACCACCCGAGACATGACCATCAAAAGCAATATCTCTAAACTAGGTTCCTTGCCCATAAATAGATATTATGAAGGCTTAAGGAAACTGTTAGAGTAATTATACTTTTAGCTTATTAATTAGATCATGTTCATTTAATTAATTAAGTTTCCATTAATCTTTATTTCTTAAGCTATCTCTTTAGCTGCATTATAATTAATATTCATATTAATTATTAATGCTCAACCTAGCTTTCTTAGGTTTTATGGTTTGTTCACCTTTATAGGTTGAACATTGTAATCTCTTTTCTCAACAATTCAATCAATCATTTTTTGAATATTTTGGGCTCTACCATTTCAGAGTTTATTCTGAGTTGTTCCTGCTTTCTCCTCCTTCTTCTTGCTTCTTCCAGTGACAGGTTATTTTACATGCAGGTTTCTTGGCAATTGTGGATTTATCTATCAAATCCCACATGGTATTAGAGCCTTTCTACTGCTGCCTGTCTTGATGATCTTGAAGCTATATTTGAAGGGGAAAAGTTTTAGCTTTTCGGGGCTTCTTGTCTTCAATCTGTGGGTGAATTCTTTTTTGTTGCACTTTGGGCACAAACAGAGCTCATGGTCATGTCTAGAAGGCCCAAAACCCTAGTATTGATATAAGACATGACCTATCTGGCCCTCTGTACCTCTGAGGCAAAAATTTTTGGCTTCTAGGGTTGTACATGCACGAAAACCAAAAAAAAAATAAAAACACCCTTTTTGGGCTTGTTTTGGGCGTTGTCACCGCGCAACCAATGCGCAACTAGCGCACCACCATAAACCGGCCCACACTTGGCCCCCGCTAGCCCAAAACCACTGTCGGCCCTGTACCACCGATCGGCTCCACCGCCTGCTCCATCGCTCTGCCCACCTGCAGCGCCACCCAGTGGGCTCCCACACCTTGGCGATGGTTACATTGGTGACCAAGGGCTCCGCCCTCAGCCCCTTGCATGCACCATATACCGAGCGGCTAGAATTTTAAGCCCCAGGGGATAAAACCTTTAATTTTGGAGCCTTTCTAACCTACTGTCAGTGCTTTTGCTCTATTTGGAGCAAACAAAAGCCTTTTTTGACTTGTTTATATCGTTAGAAAGCTCTTTTTGAGACAGATGTTTTGGTAGGGGTTTCATCTTCTAGTTTTCCTATTTCAGTGCCTTTTTTGTCAGTCAAAGACAAAATTTATTTTTTTGCACTCGTGGAGGCAGATGTGAACATTCTTTTGTGCATGCCCTAATTTCTTTTTGCATGCATTAGGTTTACTTTGTTGTCTTTATTTCTACTTGTTCTTCTGTTGCAATATTTGGGTATTTTAATAAATGAACTTCAATAAAGTTCCATCATGGGGGTTTATTGCTTAATAATCTGATTAGGGTGTAGTCTCATGGCCTGCACCTTGATCTCTTCTTCCGTTGCTTCAAAGATTCCAGGGTTGTTCCAATTTCTAAGTTTTCCAGTGTTCCTAGGCATCGGGTTTGTTGTTGCTTTATCATGTTTCCAACTAAGTCGGTGACTAACATAATGGTCTCTAGCAAACAGAAGTATCTTTCCTTGCTTGCCAGATTTAGGATTCCAGTGTTGCTCTTTCAGTGTTCTTCCAGTGATTCTTTGCAGCAACTCATCTCTTTTTGGAGAGGGTTTTTTCCCTATGGGTTTTCTCATTTTCTCTGATTTACAGAGATTTCTTTGTATTGGGTACCTGATCAGGCCTTGTTGCCAAGACCCACTTTCTTGCTTTCTTAGTTGTGCTAGGTTAGCTTACCTCCTGAGCTTCGCTTAAGGGGGGGTGTTAGAGTAATTATACTTTTGGCTTATTAATTAAATCATGTTGATTTAATTAATTAAGTTGTCATTACTCTTTATTTCTTAAGCTATCTCTTTAGGTGCATTATAATTAATATTCATATTAATTATTAATGCTCAACCTAGCTTTCTTAGGTTTTAGGGTTTGTTCACCTTTATAGGTTGAACATTGTGATCTCTTTTCTCAACAATTCAATCAATCATTTTTTGAATATTTTGGGCTCTACCATTTCGTAGTTTATTCTGAGTTGTTCCTACTTTCTCCTCCTTCTTCTTGCTTCTTCCAGTGATAGGTTATTTTGCATGCAGGTTTCTTGGAAACTATGGATTTATCTATCAAATCCTACAGAAACCACATTAAAAAATTATGGAAGTATTAACAATGCCACAACATCAATTGGTTGAGTTTAGTAAACCAACAATTGTCCCTAATCCACTACACAACCCTAAACCCTAATCTGGCACTCAGATTAATTAGACACACTTAAAGAGGCATATAAATGAACCATACATGATAAAATATCATAACTAGAGTAATAATATTACAATTTAATAAAAAAATTATCCTATCATCCTCTAATAACCATATAGCCCCTAAAACTTGGCAATCTTCTTTAAACTAATTTATTTCAAACAAGGATTAAATGCAAAGAATAGTTATCAAAGAACAACCACCCATATCTTCCACAAAAAAACATAATCAAGAAAATCTCTTTGGTAGAGATTTATATAACATAAGTATAGACAATTTTATAAAGATCCAACATCTTAAAATAAAGCTACGTCTTGTGTTCTAAAACTAGAAACCTTAGTTGGAGTTCAGACCTACCTTCACTAAAATGGATGTAACTTCCTCAAAATGTAACAAAAATGCACCAAAATAAATCCATGTTAAATATGAGACATATATCTATCTATGGTATCAAAATTAGACCTGTTAAAATTTCTACCAGGCCATACCATGTAGAGAAAGTTGATTGATAAATAGAAATGCAAAACAGACAGAAATAGTATGACAAAATGCTCATAATAAGGCATTAATTGAGTCATAAATATAAAATATAATAAACACCCATTTAATATTTTTGAATTTAACTTCCATAAAAAAAACCCATTCAAATCCTAGATCCAAATTAATATGTTACAATAACATATTTTCTAAAATAGATTGGTAGAAAACCTAGGAATTTTCTAAATGGAAATTTTCACCAAAATAAATTTAAATTCATAAATATTTATAGGAATGAAAGGTAAAGATACCATAAATAATAAAATTATATAAAAAAATTCATAGGGTAAGTGCACCAAGATGGTTTACAAAAAGGGGAGTATAAGTGGCCACTTTTTTTTTTAGATCAAGAAAGCTTGAACTTCGAAGAGAAATTCGAGAGTCATGCACTCAAAATAAGATGTTAAAATAAAAATAATTGTAGTACTCTAAATCAAGTTTATAAACTACTAAAGTTTTTTTTAAATGGATAATATTAAGAGGTTCAAACCTCTCACGCACAAAAAATGGTTCCTTCTTTTTTTAGAAAAATATAACATAGCTATTTTCATGCGCTTCACAAAATATATAGTTAGATTTACTATTTTATAAAACCCTTTCGTAAGATGATAGGTAAGAGTGATATCTAAAAGTTGTGTATTGTTTTGTAAATTTTTGTTGAGTATTTTTTTAGTTATCATTTTTTGAAGTGATCGCATCCTAAAAATCTGGTACATGTTTGTGCGCTAGGCATAACTTGCATATAAATAATAAAAAATGAAAACTTTTTTTAAAAAGTGTATAGAATATAGTATAGAACATTAATATGTAATTAATTTTTAAATTTGGTCAAGTAGATCAAAATTTATTAAAAAAGTGGTAGACATATGTCTATGAGGACTGTACAGACACTGGTAAAGAAAATTAAACATTAGTATGCTAATATTGTCCAAAAATTGAACTCTTAATATGGCTAGAAATATTATATTGTTAGAATAACTGAGAGGGGGGTGAATTAGTGGCCTGAAAAATTAATTTAATAATTCAAACCAAAAATTATAGCAGAAATGTAATACCTTCACTTATCTTTCAGTCCTACAAGATGTATGCCTTGTCTAAATCTAACATATATATACTGCTCAGTGAATATACTAATTATCTTTTTCTAGCCTTTACCGAATATCAATAAATAAACTTAGTGTTTACTGACCAATCCTATTTTAGTAATGTGTAAAGAAAAACATCAAATCAATGAACCATATACACATTTGACACGTGGATTTTTAACGTTGAAACCCTATTAAGGGAAAACCCACTTGGGGCCGGTAACCCAAAATCTTCACTCTTCTAAAGTGAACTCGGTGAAGAGACAACCCTGTTAAGGGTTACAAAAACACTGTGAAGTGCGACCTTATTAGAGGATTTAAAAATAACAGTTTATCATTTGATCTATCATTCACTATGTTGTCAACATGAAAACCTTTTGATACTCTTGAGTATCTCAATACAATAAGGATGGTTAAATCCCACTCGGTTAAGAGATTTTCTTAATCAATGGTTAAACTAAAACAATAAATGATCTATTCAACAATACAACTTTAACTTGTAGATTTTCAGATATATATTGTTAGTCCATAATACCTCTCTGATCATTGTTCCCTTCAATTCCTTTCCTCCCCTTTTTTCTTCTTTCTTCTTGGTGAATGCTCTCGCTTCTGTTGCTCGGTGTCTGCAGAATTTCTTGGCTCTATGCTTCATCATGTATGGTCAGATCTGCATGAAGACTTCTATCTTCACCAAAATTATATTCAGCATTCCTTTTCTTTCATAATGAGTTACTTGTCTCTTTATATAGACATGATTTCACCGTTTACTGTCATTTTCTTTCACGTTCTTGACGTAGATAACTTCTTGAACTAAAAATATTTCCATGAATTGCTTTAATCTTTAAAGCTTTGCTTTAGCTTTATTCTGTAGATTTATCCTTTACAACTGTGAATAAAACTAGCTTTAAATCTTTAGTTCAACTGGTTGATGAAAAAAAAGCAATCAATCAGTTAAATCTAAATATAGCTCCTGTCAGCTAAGTGTTTTTTTTCATTTTCTAACTCCAGTTGATTTCAGTCATCAACTCTTAGTTTGCTCAGTCATTGACTCTAGTTTTCCTTAGGCATCAACTTTAGTTCTTCTCAGTGACCACTTTAGTTATGCTCGGTGTTGTGGTGCTCGGTATACACTGTGACTTCTCAGGGTTCTCTATCTGTCGGTGTGCACTGTCTGTCGATGTTTACTATCACTCGATGTACACTAGATTTTTATGTTTACTGATAACATAAACTCTATCTCTTTGGTTTCTTGAATTCTATGACAAAATGTATATGACCAATCAGATTATATCAAGTTGATATCAATGATAATACAATACATTAACTGATTTAATGTCTTCCATTTACTTTCTACAGCTTGGTGATCATCAACTTATCATCTTCAAACATTCAATCACTTATAGTTCATCAATCTCTACCTTTGGTATTAATGGAAAAATACTATCAAAAATATGAAAGATGTAATGTAAAACATGCCATAACATACCAAACTTATTTTTCTATAACCAATTCAAATATATGACTCTTGGTAAGCTCTTCTAGCTTAGATTTGATTTTTGCAGAGTGCATTGTTCATTCCCTTCACTGGATAGGTGTAGAAATTTTGTCTTCTGCTTCTGTCTCTCCCTTTGTTGTAGAATCTCTACTCCCTTTTCTGGATAGATATGCATTGTTAACTTTTCTCCAATTCTCTCCCTTAGATGGATGGTTGTTTCTTTGAAGCTTTCTTGGATCTTTCTCTCCCTTTTTAGAACCTTCTTTTTCTAATCTTTGCTCTCCCTTTGACTGATGTTTTTCTTCCTGATATGTATTTCATTATTGGATATCTCTCTCCCTCTGGATGTACTTTTCCTTGATGGATATTTCATATGGATATATTCCTCTCCCTTTGACATCAATGCCAAACAAAAATATATCTCCTTCTGTCCATCAACAATACCGCTCTGTAGTAGCCAACATAATCTCTAGTGTGTGGTTCTGATAAGTACCTTCTTGTAATGATATTTTATTGTAGTCCATATCTCAATTTGGATCAACATGATTGATCTTCTCATAATGTTTAGGCTGATATAGCCTTCTAGTCATCTTAGTGACCATTAGACAAGGGTTGGACCCCTAGTCTTTCCCTCAGGTACTCAAATGCATCTTTTGGTAATGGCTTTGTGAATATGTCTGCTAATTGTTCTTTGGATTGAACATATTCCAGTATCACCTCTTTCTCTTTTACTTTTTCCCTTAATTAATGATACTTGATAGCTATGTGCTTTGTATTAGCATGCATCACATGGTTCTTTGAAATGTTTATAGCACTTGTATTATCACAATAGATAAATACCGGTTCAAGAATTTCCATATTCATACCTTTCATAAATTGCTTGATCCATACAATGTTAGATCAATTTGGAGCAGCAACCACACATTTTGCTTCTACAGTTGATTGAGATATGCATCCTTGCATTTTACTTATCCATTTGACAAGTCTGTCACTGATGTAACACTAGCCTTGCTTTACCCTAGCTTCCTCTAGGGGCTCCTAGGTCATTCCACTGACCTAATAGGGTTCTTTAGTTAACCCTTCTCTCCTTAGGATTCTCCTCACAAGATCCTAATCCTTTCAACTAGTAAACATCAACAAGGTAGAACAAAACTCACCATACTCCTTCCTAGGCTCCCAATGGCTTTTCTTGCTCCATCTGCACAAATTGATCCAATTGGATCCATAACTCTTCCTTGTGGAGAAAAATTCTTCTAGGGTGTTAATTGGACCCACTCCAAGGTATCCAAACTCCTTTTTCCAAGAAACTCTCAAATATCTCCAAGGATCAAGCGAAATTAACCCAAAATAGGGCTACAAGCAATTAGGCCTATTTTGAGGGAAAACTGCAATAACTTGTAAAACTTGTTAACAAGACAAATAACTAAGACCATATCTTGATACCCTTTATCAAGAACCTAAGGATTATCTAGGTATTGGCTTCTAGAGGTGTCTGTACAGTACCTCCTATAAACATGCCTAAAAATTAGGGTTTTAAGACCTTTTCACTGTCTACTCAAGAAATTGATTTTCTTGGCTAGAAAAAATTCACAACCAAAATTATCCTCCAAGTTAGGGATCCTTCTCTCACCCTACTATCCCTCCAAAATCCATGATTGAAGCAATGAAGGCTTTCAATCCTTCCAAATTTCTCTGCAACTATTGGTGATCCCTAGCCATGCATCACTGGCTCGCCTAGGGCATCAACTTATAAATTTCTCCCATGATTTCCTAGGCCCCTCCTTCACTATACATAATGTACATAGAGTCACCTCCCATATTCTAAAGGCCCCTGCAAGTTCCATGATGGAAAATGGGTCTATGACTCCATTTGCACTAGGTGCCTAGTTCAGACCAGCGACTAGGCAGAACACAAAACAATTTACTAAAGAAACCAAAACTATACAAACTAGAAAAATACCACCCCAAAAATTATAATAAAAATATACATTAACATAAACAAGGATTATAGTAGATGATTCAATCCATTACAATGCCAAATGCTCCCAAATTACACAAATTGTAACTGTTCTTCAATTCTAGAATTCGTACACACTCTGACACAATAATGGAAACCCTTAAAAAAGATTGAGGATAGACTTATGTAGTTGACAAAGAAAGTAAAAAACTATTTTTAGATAGTCAAGAAACCAATTCCATTGAAGTTGCATTCTTGCAACCAATGTTGTCAATGTTGTCAATGACAACATTGACAACTTTTGCAACTTTTTGGATATGGTATCCAAACTTGGTAAAAAGTTGTCCAAACTTTCCCAAATCACTAACTAAGGTGTAATAACATGAAATAGGACATCTAGTCCCTTCCTTGGCCAATTTGGCACTAAAATCCCAAAAACACCCTATTTAACCTAGATGGACTCAAAGGTCACTAAGGACCTATTAAGGCATCCTCACTTAACACACTACACACTAGGACCTACATGTCCCCTTATTACCCTAGTGGTCTGGCTAGAACCACTACAAGCCAAAAATATCAAAGAAGCCCTAGGTCATATTGCATATTTTAGCCCTACCTAGATGCTCCTACACTATACTCCCCCACAAGCGAAATCTTTGTCAGTCCTATGAACAATATATCCTTTGAAATGCCCACCTTCTTGAAGTCTTCCTTTGCAATCCATGAGGCCTTTGATTCTGGTCTATCCTTCCACTGAATTAGGTGTTCCATGTAGACCTTATGCCTTGTAGTTTGCTTAAGCCTAGAGTCCATAACTTTGTCAGCTATCATTTATGGTTTGGGAGGCAATACAATAACCTCAACATCCCCACTGAGTCCTTGACTTCCTTGACTGGCCTCATCTAACTTCCCTTTGAACTGGAATAAGTCTTGTACATTGAACACCAGAGATATGCTCAAATCTGATGGTAAGTCTATATTATAGGCATTAGCCCCATATTTGGCCAAAAATTTTCAAGGTCCCAACCTTTTCATCTAAAGCTTGGTAGGGAAATATCTTTGTAACCTTTAATTGTTCAAATGAACCATCACAGAGTCACCCACTTCAAACTGAACATCTCTCCTCTTTTCATCAACTTTGGCCTTCAACTTTTGTTGACTGTCTTGGATTTGCTTTTTGACTTGTTCTTGTATCTCCTTCATAGTATGGGTGAAGTTGTCAGCATGTCCACTTCTATACTCCATACCTCCAAGATCCCTAAGCTCACAAATACCCCTTGGGTGCATCCCATAAACAACCTCAAATGGGCCTTTCCCTATCATTCTATTCTTACTGTCATTGTAAGCATACTCTACTTGGGGAATGACTACATCCCAAGTCTGCCCATACTCTTTAGTTAGGAACCTCAATAGATTAACCAAAACTCTATTTACCACCTCAGTTTGGCCATCAATCTGAGGGTGGTAGGCTGAACCAAAAGATAGATTGGTACCCAATCTAGTCCACAATGTCCTCCAAAAATGGCTCATAAATTTTACATCCCTATATGATACTATGCTCAAAGGAAGACCATGGATCCTCACAATATCCTTAAAGAACAAATAGGCTATGTGGCTAGCATCATTAGTATTCTTATAGGGTATGAAATGACCCATCTTGCTAAATCTATCAACTACTACCTATATTTTGTCATACCCTTTCTTAGTTTTGGGTAGACCTACTACAAAATCCATACTCACACACTCCCATGGTCTGTTAGGGACTAACAAAGGCTGATATAACCCTGCATTACTTATTCATCCTTTGGATTTCATGCAGAAAACACACTGCTCCACATATTTGGTGACATCTCTCGCCAACTTTGGCCAATGGTAGAACCTTTGCACAAGCTCCAAGATTTTGTTCATACCAAAGTGACCACTTAAAGATCCATTATGTTTCTCTTGTATGAGATTCATCCTCATAGAGCCTCTTGGCACACATAACTAATTACCCCTAAATAACAATCCATTTTGTAAAGTAAACTCTGAGAACTTACTATAGAAATGGTTATGAAAATCAACACATACCTTGTATGCTTCCCCAAAGTCCTCATCTGCCTTGTAAAGATCTCTGAAACTATCAATGCCAATGATATTCAATTGGACTTCTTGGACTATAATTAACCTCCTATTTAGTGCATTTCCAACCTTATTAAGTTGCCCTTTCTTGTGCTTTATAGTAAAGGTGAATGCCTGCAAATACTCCATCCACTTCAAATGTCTATTTCTTAGTTTCTCCTGAGTATTAATGTAAGTAAGGGTCTGGTTGTCAGTGAACACAATAAATTCTTTGGGCAATAGATAATGCCTCCATTTTCTCAAGGACTGAACTAAAGCATATAGTTCCAAATCATAAGAATAATATCACTTCTTGGCCTCATTCAATTTCTCACTAAAGAAGGCAATTGGCCTACCTTCTTGATTCAATACACCCCCTACTTCCATCCCATTTGCATCACATTCAATACTAAACAATTTCTGAAAGCTTGGAAATTGTAGGATAGGTTGAGTAGTCACTTGTTTCTTCAACATCTCAAAGGCTTTCTCTGCTTCTAAGGTCCACCTAAACTTAGTTTTGACCCCACCCTTAATAGTATCCAATAATGGTGCACATATCCCATTAAAATTCCTAATAAAATTCCTATAAAACTGTTCAAGGCCATGGAAAATTCTTAACTCATTGGTTGTGGTAGGTGGAGGCCAGTTTAGGATAGCAGCAACCTTGTCTTGGTCCATCTTCAAAGACCCTTTGGACACTACAAAGCCCAAATACACTATTTCTTGCTTGAAGAACTCACATTTTTCAAGGTTTATACCTAGCTTCTCTTCATGTAATCTCTACAATACTGCCTCTACATGTTTGATATGCTCCTCTCTTGTCTTGCTAAATATCAGTATATCATCAATATATACCACCAAAAACTTCCCTGTGAAGTCCTTGAGCACCTCATTCATGAGCCTCATGAATGTGCCCAGAGCATTAGAGAGGCCAAATGGCATTAAAAACCATTCATATAACCCATCTATGGTCTTGAATTCCATTTTTCATTCATCACCTTCCTTCACCCTTATTTTGTGATAGCCAATTTTTAAATCTAGCTTGGTAAAATACATTGCCCCTCCAAGGCAATCCATGAGATCTTCAATCCTAGGAATATGGAACCTGTACCTTATTGTAATTCTATTTATTTCCCTTGAATCTATACAAAGTCTCCATTTTCCTCCCTTCTTGGATGCCAACACAACTAGGACTACACAAGGGCTTATACTCTTCTTGATCAAGCCTTGATCCAAGAGTTCTTGTACTTGTCTTTCTACCTCCAAGTTCTGATCAGGAGTAAGCTTGTATGTTGCCTTATTGGGAAGAGATGTACCAGGAATAAAGTCTATTTGTTGACTTATTACCCTCTTAGGTGGTAGGGTTGGAGGAGTGCCATCACTCACTATATCTTTGTACTTCGTAAGAATTTCTTGTAACTCTAGTGGTAATGGTTCCTTGACTAGTTTTTATTCCTCCTTGGGTCTTAGCACAATGGCATAGCCTTCACTTTCATCATCCTTGATATCTTTCAAAAAATCCTTTCAACTGCACAACATGACATTAGGAGTCTTGGACTATGGCTCTTCATCTTCTAGCAAAGACTGAATTTTAAAAGTTCTGTGTCCCTTCTTAAATGTGATTGAATTCTCCTTCCCATCATACACTACCTCATTGTCAAATTACCAAGGCCTTCCTAACAGTAAATGACAAGCATTCACTGGTAGGATGTCACAAAGTAACCTATCCTTGTACCCTTCTATTGACAACTCAACCCATGTTTGCTCATTTACCAATACACTTTGGCCTTTGTTGAGCCATGCTACCTTATAAGGATTTACATGGGGTATTTTAGCTAGCTTGAATTTCACTACTATCTCCTCTGAGACTATATTATATGTGGAGCCAGAGTCCACAATCACTTTACAAACCTTGCCAAGGATTTTACATCGGATTCTAAACAAAGCCCTCCTATGTTTGGGCTCATCCTTGATTGGTTGTCTTATCAATACTCTCCTGAACATTAGGTTCTCACCCATCTCTGAATCTAGATGGTCAATCTTAGGTACTTTGACACTTGAAGTGTCCTCATGAGCATATGTTACCCTTTTGTCACTGTTTACTGCAGAAGGCTTATTAGGACATCTATAGGCTGGATGACCTAATTGCCCATAATAATAGCACTTCACAATTGAAAATTATGAACTATTCATACTTCCTCTTCATTTTCTAGGACCACCATGATTAACCCTACCTCTGTTATAGCCCCCTCTTGGATAGCTTTCAGTATGCTTCTCTATCAACTTGTTCTCACCTTGTGACCTTTGCTCACTACCTCTACCTTGGTAGCCTCCTCTTTAACCTCTTTGGTTTCTTCCTCTGCCTCTGTTATTCTTGAATCTAGTGTCACCTTTCTTCTTGTTCTTCTCCTCCATTCTTATGGCTAATTGATGACACTTTTGTATTGTAGTTGGTGTCCATAGGCTAATCTCCTCTTGGATGTTCCATTTCAATCCACCCAAGTATATAGCAACTTTGATTGACTCATCTTCTTGCAGTTTAGACCTTAGACACAATCTTTGGAATTCCTTAGTGTATGAGGCCACATCTAGGTCTTTTTGTTTCAAATTCTATCTTTTTCTATGAAGTTGGATCTCATAGTCTTCAGGGAGATAATTCTCCTTCAGCTTGGTCACCATTGCCCTCCAATTTTCTATGGGTTACTTCCCTATTCTTACCCTCTCATCCTAAAGGCATTTCCACTAGGTTAAGGCTGACCCTCTGAGCCTAGATTTGGCTACCTTAAGCTTTTGGGCTTCAGTCACACACTCACACTCAAAATGGTTCTCTATTCCCTCTATCCAATCCATGATTGCTTCAATATCCATATTGCCACTAATCAAAGGTATTCCTTCTAATGCTTTGCCACCAAATGCTTTGATGGCCTTCAAGAATGGCTCTTCATTCAAGATAGGGTTTGGTTTAGGAATGATGTCTTCCTTAGCAACCTTCATACCCCTATCACTACTTTCCACTCCTCTACTTCTAGTTGCTTCATTAGAAACTTCTGTTAGTAATAACTGAGATGGGGGGGTGAATTAGTGGCTTCAAAAACTTTTCCTTATTCTAACCACAAATAAAATAAACCTCAGATTATTATGTCCCTTACAAGATGCATGTCATGAAATACTTATAATAATTAATAGCCTGTCGATTTTCCTTTTCTGACCTTATTCTCCTTGATTACTGATAAGCAGTAGAACTTATTTACCAACACTCAGTAAATATGCAGAGTATACCGATAAAGCCAGAAATGCATATGTGAAATTTAAAATAGTAAAGTAATAAACCATACACACATAACAAAAGGATTTTAATGTGCAAACCCTGTTAAGGGAAAACTACTGGGACCGGTACCCCAAATTTTTCACTCTTCAGAAGTGAGCCCTGTTAGGAGCCAACCCTGTTAAAGGTTACAAACACACTGTTAGGTGTGACCTTGTTAGCAGATTTTATACATAGAGGTTTTCACTTAGTATTGGGCATCTCAGTTTGCTACCATCCTTGAATTAGCCTCCTTCTTAAACTGTCAATAGGCTTTAGGAAAATCTAGTGCTACTTTCATGAATCAACCTTTTTGGCACTCCTTGCAATGTACCTCAATATATAGAAGACTGTTGAGTCCTACTCTATTAAGAGACTTGATGCTTTAATGGTTCAACTAAAACACAGTGACCTGTTTCTAATGGAACTTGAATTGTAGATTTTCAAATCTATTTAAGTACATTACCTCTCTGATCAATGTATCAATTTAATTACTTGTGCTCCACACTTTCTGTTTTGTGATGTTGTGCTTCATTGTTCGTCGGTGTCTGCAGAATTCTTTAGCTCTCCTTCAGCTTGATTGATCAGGACTATATGAATTTATCCTTCATCAGTTTCTCTTTAGCATCCTCTTTGTATTCACCCCCATTCATGTGATACAGAAATGAATTAATCTTGTCTCTTATGTAGACATTATATTCACTATTTCTTGATTCTTGATTCTTGATTCTTGGAGTGAAAAACAATCTAGCCAATCTGATTTAAAGCTTAACTCCTGATTTATCTCGTAGTTATCTTCTTGTCAACTATACAAATCTTCTTTAAATCAATCTCTTAACTCTGGTTGAATAAAACAATGAAAAAAACTAGTTAATTCTATCTTTAGCTCTTTCTAGCTAGATATTTTGTCATTTTCTGAACTCTTTGTTCTGTCAGTCAACTCTGCAGTTAGTCGCCGATGACAACTGCCAGTTCCGTCGGTGTGAGTCCATTCAGCTTTGGGATCTTTGTCCATCAAGCATCATTGGATTTTACTCATCGGGCAACTCTGTTCTCAGCCCATCGGGCATCCTGTGATTTTGCTTCATCAGGCAATACTATCTTCTACTCATTGGGTATCACTGTGACTTTGGTTCTTTGCCTTTATCGATGATGTGCACTCCATCAGTGTTATCTATCACTTAGTGAATACTTGAATTTTATGCATTGTTGAAAGCATAATCTTTGTTCCATTGATTCTTTGAATTCTTTGGCATTATATACATGATTGTACAGATGATATCAAGTTGACATCAATGACAATACAAACCATTAACTTATTTAATGCCTTGCATTATGTTTAACTTAACATTATCAAACATTTAATCAGTTACATGTCATCAATCTCTCCCTTTGGCATTGATAGAAATATACTATATTATCACACTATACTATTTCTAATACAATATGAAATACAATTATTGAGATTCATCAAACTACCAAACAGTTTCTTTTGATAACTGATAAAAATGCATGACCGTCGGTAAGCTCTGTGTTAGCTTAGATTTGATTCTTGCAGTTCTCTGTGTTTCTTTTTCTAATGTGTTGCATCCTTTCCTTGTTTCAATATCTCTCTTTTTACTATTCTTCTTATTTTATGTCTCTGTCTCTTGTCAGCAACTCTCCCTACAGATATAATCTATTCATGTTGGAGTAATCTGATAATGGATAATCTTTTTTTTTTTTTTTAAAGACTGTGATAATATGGAAACTTTCTCTCCCTTTGACAAAAATTTGAAACAAATATCTCACAAATATATGACATTAATGTCAATTTGTCTTTTCTCTGCATCCATAATATATTCCTTGAATTTCCCTTATCCATCAGCAATACAACAATATGCTCTGGTGCTTGGTTCTGATATATACCTTTCTGTATATAGATGTAGCTTTGAAGTTCATCTTTTTTCTTGCATCAACATGAATGATATTCTAATAATATATATAGGCTGATGCAGTCTTAGTATTTTACTAATTGGTAGACAAGGGTTTTACCCCTAGTCATTTTCTCAAGTACTCAAATGTATCCTCGGGCAGTGGCTTGGTGAAGATATAAGCTAATTGTTCTTTTGATTGCACATACTCAAGTATCACTTCTTTTTCTTGAACTTGTTCTCTTAAATAATGATACTTGATTGCAATGTGTTTAGTCTTGGAATGCATGACTGGATTCTTGGAAATGTTTATTGCACTAGTGTTATCACAATAGATAATCACTGGTTCTGAGATCTTCATATGCATACCTTCCATCAACTGTTTGATCCATGCAATATTTGAGCAGTTTGCAGCAACAGCAACATATTTTGCTTCCGTAGTAGACTGAGAGATGCATCCTTTCTTTTTTATAATCCATGTGACAAGTCTATCACCCATAAAGAATGCTCCTCTAGTTGTGCTCTTTTGGTCATCAAGATTTCCAGCCCAATCAATGTCGGTAAACACTTTTAGTTAAAATTTGCCTTCTCTTTTATACCATAAGCTAAATTCCTCAGTATTCTTTAGATATCTTAGGATTCTTTTCATAGCAGTCATATGTGATTCCCTGGAGTTAGCAGAAAATATAGCAACAATTCCTACTGCATGTGCAATATCTGGTCTATTGTGTACAACATACATGAGTTTTCCAATCATTGATCTGTACAAAGTTTGATTTACCTATATTGTCTTGTCTTCCTTTGTTAACTTACATCCAGTAGCCATCAGTGTTCCAACTGGTTTGGAATCTTCCATCTTGAATATTTTCAGGGCCTCTTTGATGTATTTGGACTGTGTAATGAAAATACCCTCACTTTGTTGAATGATCTGTAGACCAAGAAAGAACTTGATCTCTCCAAACATAGACATCTAAAATTATTTTCTCATCTCATCAGCAAATGATTTTCATAGCATATCATTGCCTCCAAATATGATGTCATCAAAAAATATTTTAGAAATCAAAGTGTTAGCATTAGTATCTTCTTTCAAATAAATATTATGTTGGCAAGTTGACTCCTAGAGGATGCATGACTTATTTTGTGTTGTCATCATGGCAACAAAGTCATATTAAGTTTCCGTCAAAGATAACTTAGAAGAGAAAATGACTAACTATGGAAACAGGGTAGACAAAGATATACACCGATCAGCACATCAGTGCACGTGCGAGACATCAAATTAGAGTATGTGCATTCAGATATATGTTCTATGTGATGTCTACATACTAAGTCCATATATGCATGGTACGACATGATAGTATGGAGAAGTTACAGATAGATTAGTACACTAGCAGTCCAAAAGATAGAGCATGGAAGCCAACTAGTGTTTTGACCAGCGTGAATTATTTTGTCATGTAACGGCCAAGCGCCTTTGATTATATGTTTTTAATGATGTAATTAGTATTTTTGTAAACATGCTTAAGCCAACTTGCTCGGAAGTGTTGTCTATTATGTTTTAGGGCTGACCATAAGTGTTGTTTTGGGTCGTGTCTATTCAGGTATGAACATATAAGTATGTAATGTAAATTTATGTTACAAGTGTAAAATAATATGTAAGAGAAATATATAGAAGAGCATTATGATGAAGTCATTATCAGATAAATCTATTTAAGAGAGTAAGAGCATTTGCGCATACACGGAACTGATCAGACAGCAGTGTCATCACAGCAGTTCACTTTTAATATAGTGTATATCAACTATCAGAAGGTTGTAGCCTTCATCTTATTGGGTAGTGAGCCATGTACCTTTAACATGGTTTTGTGAAAGACTCCTAACAGGGTCAGACCTTTAACCAGGTCATTGTACTTGCATTGTAAAGACTGCTTCTAACAGGGCAAAGGAACTTTAACAGGTTCACTATACTAGTACAATATTTGTGGGTACTAATTCCCACTGGGGTTTTCCTCTGATCAAGGTTTCCCCATAATAATATCATGTGTTATGATTTCTTATGTTAAGGTTCATTAAATGTATGTTTGATTTATGTTTAAGTTGCTAAAAATCAATAAATAGACAAACACTGATTCACCCCCCCCCTCTCAGTGTTTCTAACAGATTACTATTTTCACTAGTCCTTATGAATCCAATACTTATTGGATAGGAATGAAGTCATTCATACCAGGCTCTAGGAGCTTGTTTTAATCCATACAAGGCTTTGTGAAGTCCACATACCATGTTCCTCTTGTCTGGATCTACAAACCCTTCTGGTTGCTCAATGTATACCTCTTCTTCAAGTATTCCATTTAGGAATGCTGACTTGACACCCATTTGATATACTTTGAATCCTTTATATGTAGCATAAGAAAGTAGTATTCTTACTCCTTCTAGCCTAGCAACGGGTGCAAAGGTTTCTCCATAGTCTGTACCTTCTTCTTGTGCATACCCCTTGCATACTAGTCTTTCTTTGTTCCTTGTGACTTCACCATTCTCATTTAGCTTATTCTTGAATATCCATTTTGTATCAATGACATTCTTGTCATCTAGTCTTGGAACAAGTGACCATGTTTTTTTCTTCTCAATCTTCTCAATCTCCTCATTCATAGCACTTATCCATTCTTCATTATCTAGTGCAGCATTGACAGATTTTGGCTCAAACTCACAAATTAAACAATTAGAGGTTAAAGACTCACTTCTTGTTCTTGTACCAGCTTTCTTATCTCCTATGATCTAGATCTCTGGATGGTTCCTTCTTACATATCTTGCAAGTATAGGTATAGTTCTTTGTCTATCGGCTTGATCATTATCCTAATCTTCATTATGTTCTTCATTACCTTGCACATTTTCTTGATCATTATCCAGACCGTCAGTAACCGCAGTCTGACCGTCGGTTGCAACATTCTATTGTTCTGGGATTAAGCATTGTTTCTCGATTAGAGTGTTGGGTTCTTCACAATATACAAACTTTTTGTAGTCCTCTGGTTGTTTTGTGCTTTCCATCTCATTCTTTTCTACAAACTCATCAATCTTTACATTCGCACTTTCAACTATTTTGTTAGAGGTCTTGATAATACATTTAAAAGCTTTTTGCTTTTGGTAGAATACCCCAAAAAAATACCTTTATCACTTTTGGAATCAAGCTTTCCATTTCTATCATCCTTTAAGACATAATATTGACTACCAAAGATCTTGAAGTAACTTACATTGGGTGTTTTACCATACCATAGCTCATAAGGTGTCTTCTTTGTGTCCTTATTCAATTGTACTCTATTAAGTGTATAGACAACAGTGTTGATAGCTTCCCTCTAGAAGATTTGGGTGATGTATTTTTCTATCATCAGTGTTCTTGCACAATCAACTATTGATATGTTCCTTCTCTCAGCAATCCCATTTTGTTGTGGTGTTCTTGGTGCAGAAACCTATATTTTTATACCATGCTCATTACATAAATTATTGAATTCATCTGATATAAATTCTCCTCCTCTATCTGATCTCAAACATTTTAAATCCTTACTACTTTGTTTTTCTACTATAACCTTATACAATTTAAACATCTTGAATGCTTTAGATTTATCTTTTAGAAACATAACTGTCATCATTCTAGAGTAATCATCAACAAAGAGAATAAAATGTCTATCTCCATAATAGCTCTTTGTCCTCATAGGTCCACATAAATCAGTATGGACTAATTCTAGAATATCATCAGATGTATGGGTTTTACTTTTGAAACTAGACTTTGTCATTTTACCTTTTTGACAATTTTTGCACATGATGTTGTCTGGCTTTGTCATCGTTGGTAAGCCTCTTACATTTCTTCTTCTGCTTATTTTTATCATTTTGTCAAAATTCACATGACACAATATTTTGTGCCACAACCATATGTCTTCATTTCTAGTAATTAAGCAAGTGGTGTTAGTATCATTCAGATAGAATAATTTACCTTTAGTCTGTTCACTGGTACCAATCAGTTTTCCTGATTTATTGAAGATCTTTGCCTTCTTGTTCTCAAATGCTTCTTTGTGACCTAAATTATTCAGTTGAGAAACACTCAACAGATTATAATTCAATCCTTTTACCCAATAAGAATTTTCACATTTAATCAAGTTATTCAACATTATAGTTCCTTTACCTTCAACTGGAAAAGGTGTATCATTACCCATTCTTACTGTACCACCATTATAAAACTCAAAATTGTTAAAATTTTCTTTGTCATCGGTCATGTGGTGAGTGCAGCCACTATCTATAATTCAGATTTAATTCTTGCTAACCTTAGATATGAGTGTCATTTCTACATACCTTTCATCTTCATCTAAATCATCTTTCATAGCTAAAAATACCATCTCGATGTCTTCATCAGGTTCGGTGTCAGTATCTTCATCTTTGCAAGTATCCAGGTAGCTAGCCTTCTTTCCTTTATCCTTGTAGTCTTGGGCATCTCTTCTTTCTGATTGTCAGTAAATTTTGTAATCTTTGTTATCACCTCTATCAGGTTTCTTCTCAAAAGATCTGTCATTACCTTTGTCATCTTTTCTTCTGTTAGGACATCTTGCAGCAAAGTGTCCAATCTCTCTACAATTAAAGCATACAAGTGGTAACTTGACTTTGAATTTACCTTTGCCTCTCTGCATTCTCCTTGCCATGAGTGCTTCTATTTCATCTAGATCTTCTTCTTCACTTTCACTTTCCGTATCTCTTCTACATGTGTGTCTTTGACTTGATTTGCTTATTCTCATAGAAGACTTAAATGCAAACTCTAAATTTGGTAAGACACTATTATCAAAGTTATTCATCTCAAATGAAATCAGTCTACCAATTAAAGTATCAAGAGTAACTGTGTTGTTTTCCACTGCTCTCATTTCTTGAATAGCAGAAACTCTAATAGCATATATAGGTAGTAAGGTTCTTAAGATTTTACTTACCACTGTCTCCTCTTTAAGTGTACCTCCAACACCTCATATAGAATTGACTACTTATTTTATTCTTGTGATGTACTGTGTCATGTTTTCTTCTTATTTCATTCTAAGATCATCAAATTTTCCTCTAAGGCTTTCTTCCTTGGCTCTCAGAACATTTGTATCACCTTCATGTACAAGCTTCAGTTTGTCCCACATTTTCTTTGCAGTTTTGCAATCCTTGACATCTTCAAATTCAGCATCGAAGAGTGAGGAAGAAAGCTCTATAACCATGTAGTTATGCTCATGCTTCTCTCTCAATTGATCTACTGTCAAAGCTCCTATAGGCAACACATATTCAGTATCTAAGTATTGAGTAACATCATTACCAATACCTGATAAGTGGAGTCTTATCCTACTTTTCCATGAAGCAAAGTTGTCTTTGTTCAACTTGGGAACATCTCGTATGTTCATCTTGTGATCCTAACTTAGGTCTTGAAACCTTCCTTCTAAGCACACAAGCTCTAATACCAATTGTTAGTAATAAATGAGAGGGGGGGTGAATCAGTGGCTTCAAAAACTTTTCCTTAATCTAACCACCAATCAAATAAACCTTAGATTATTATGTCCCTTACAAGATGCATGCCATGAAATAATTATAATAATTAACTGTCTGTCGGTTTTCCTTTTCTGACCTTATTCTCCTTGATTATTGATAAGCAGTAAAACTTATTTACCGACACTCAGTAAATATGCAGAGTATACCGATAAATCTAGAAAGGCATATGTGAAACGTAAAACAGTAAAGTAATAAACCATACACACATAACACAAGGATTTTAATGTGGAAACCTTGTTAAGGGAAAAACCACTGGGACCGGTACCCCAAATTTTTCACTCTTCTGAAGTGAGCCCTATTAGGAGCCAACCCTGTTAAACGTTATAAACACATTGTTAGGTGTGACCTTGTTATAATTTTATACATAGAGGTTGTCACTTAGTATTAGGCATCTCAGTTTGCTACCATCCTTGAATCATCCTCCTTCTTAGACTGTCAATAGGCTTTAGGAAAATCTAGTGCAACTTTCATGAATCAACTTTTCTGGCACTCCTTGGGATGTACCTCAATATATAGAAGATTGTTAAGTTCTGCTATGTTAAGAGACTTGATGCTTCAATGGTTAAACTGAAACACAATGACCTATTTCTAATGCAACTTGACTTGCAGATTTTTAGATCTATTTAAGTACATTACCTCTCTGATAAATATATCAATTTAATTCTTTGTGCTCCACATTGTGCTTCACTGTTCGTCAGTGTCTATAGAATTATTTAGCTCTCCTTCAACTTGATTGATCAAGACTGTATGAATTTATCCTTCATCAGTTTCTCTTCAGTGTCCTCTTTCTATTCACCCCCGTTCATGTGATACAGAAATGAATTAAGCTTGTCTCTTATATAGACATAATATTCACCATTTCTTGATTCTTGATTCTTGATTCTTGGTGTGAAGAAAAATCCATCCAATCTAATTTAAAGCTTAACTCCTGATTTATCTCATAGTTATCATCTTGCCAACTGTACAAATCTTCTTTAAATCAATCACTTAACTATGGTCAAATAAAATAATGAAAACAACCAGTTAAGTCTATCTTTAGCTCTTGCCAGCTAGATATTTTGTCATTTTCTAAACTCTCTGTTCTGTCAGTCAACTCTACAATTAGTCACTGGTGACAACTGCCAATCCGTCGGTGTGACTCCAGTCAACTTTAGGATCTCTGTCTGTTGAGCATCATTGGATTTTACTCATCGAAAAAATATGTTCTTAGCTCGTCGGGCATCCTTTGATTTTTCTTCATCGGGAAATATTGTCTTCTGCTCGTCGGGTATCACAGTGAATTTGGTTCTTTGCCTTTACCGATGGTGTACACTCTGTCGGTGTTATCTGTCACTTAGTGAATACTTGAATTTTATGCATTGTTGAAAGAATAATATTTTTTCCATTGATTCTCTGAAGTCTTTGGCATTATATACATGACTGTATAGATGATATCAAGTTGACATCAATGACAATACAAACCATTAACTGATTTAATGCCTTGCATTATCTTCAACTTAACATTATCAATCTTTAACTGGCTCTGATACCAATATAATTTAACACTAGCCTTCCTTTACCCTATCTTCCTCTAGGGGACCCTAGGTCCTTCTCTCACCATACTATCTCTCCAAAATACCTGATTGAAGAAATTAAGGCTTTCAATCCTTCCAAATTGCTCGGTAACTGTTGGTGATCCCTAGCCATGTGTCATGAAATTTCCTAGTGCATCACCTTATAAATTTCTCCCATGCTTTCTTAGGCCCCTCCTTCACTGTACATAATGTACATGGATTCACCTCCCATATTCCAAAGGCCCGTGCAAGTTCCATGGTGGAAAATGGATCTATGACTCCATTTGCACTAGGTGCCTGGTTCAGACTAGCGACTAGGCAGAACACAAAAAAATTTACAAAATAAACCAAAACTATACAAACTAGAAAAATACCACCACAAAAATTCTAATAACAATCTACATTAACATAAACAAGGATTACAGTAGATGATTCAATCTATTACAATTCAAAATGTTCACAAATTGCACAAACTGTAACTGTTCTTCAATTCTACAGTCCATACACACTCTGACACAATAATGCCAACCCTTACAAATGATCAACGATAGAATTATGTAGTTGACCAAGGCACTATAAAACCACTTTGAGTCAATTAAGAAACTAATTCCATCACAGTTGTATTCTTGCAAACGATGTTGTCAATGTTGTCAATGACAACATTGACAACATTTGCAACTTTTTGGATATGCTATCAAAACTTGGTCAAAAGTTGTCCAAACTTTCCTAGATCACTAACTAAGGTGTAATAACATGAAATAGGACCTCTAGTCCCTTTCTTTGGCCAATTTGGTGCTAAAATCCCCAAAAAAACCCTATTTAACCTAGATGGACTCAAAGGTCACTAAGGACCTATTAAGGCATCCTCACTTAACAAACTACACACTAGGACCTACATGTCCCCATATTACCCTAGTGGTCTTGCTAGAACCACTACATGCCAAAAACATCAAAGAATCCCTAGGTGATATTGCATATTTTAGCCCTACCTAGGTGCTCTGGCACCAGTCACCCATAAATAATGCTCCTCTTATTGTGCTCTTTCTATCATCTATGTTTCCAGCCCAATCAGCATTGTTATAGACTTCTAGCTCTAATTTTCCTTCTTTATTATACCACAAACCATAGTCTTTGGTATTCTTTAGATATCTCAGAATTGTTTTAACAGGAGTAATATTCGATTCCTTGGGATTAGCAGAGAATCTTGCAACTATACCAACTACATGTGATATATCTATTCTTGTGTGTACAACATACATCATTTTTTCCAATTATAGATATATATAAGGTCTGATATAAATTAATTCTCTTATCTTCCTTTGTCCATTTTCATCTAGTGTCCATAAGTGTTCCAACTGGTTTGGAGTCCTCCATTTTGAATATCTTCAGAATTTCTTTGATGTATTTGGATTGTGTGATGTAGATGTATGCATCCTGTTATAGAATCTATAGACCAAGAAAGAATTTGATCTCTCTAAACATTGACATATCAAAATCCTTTCTCATTTCATCAGCAAATGATTTTCATAGTATATCATTACCTCCAAATATGATATCATCAACAAATTTATCAGCAATCTGAATTTTATCATTTGTATCTCCTTTCAAATATAGATTACTGTTATCACTTGTTCTTACAAATCCAATACTGATGAGATAAGAGTGAATTCTTTCATACCATGCTCTTAGTTATTGTCTCAATCTATATAATTATTTGTGTAGTCTACAAATCATGTTTCACTTTTTAGGATCAATAAACCCTTCTAGTTGTTCAATGTATACTTCTTCTAGTATTCCATTTAGAAATACAGATTTGACATCCATTTGGTATACTTTGAATCCTTTGAAAGAAGAATAAGCAAGTAGAATTATTAATCCTTCTATTCTATCAATGGGTGCAAAGGTTTCTCCATATTCAATACCTTCTTCTTGTGCATACCCTTTGCATACCAATCTTGCTTTGTTCCTTGTGACTTCTACATTCTCATTCAATTTGTTTCTGAATATCAATTTGGTACCTATCACGTTTTTTTCACTCGGTCTTGGTACTAAAGTCCATGTTTTGTTCTTCTCAATTTTTTCAATCTCTTCATTCATAGCACTAACCCATTCTTGATTCTCAAGTGCAGTATTAACAAATTTAGGCTCAAAATCACAAATCAAACATCTAGTGTTCAGTGACTTACTTCTTGTTCTCATTACAACTCTTTTGTCTCCAATGATTTGGTCTTGTGGATGGTTTCTTATGACATACTTGGAAAGTACCATTTCAGATATTTGTTCATCATTCTAATCATCATCTTGACCTTCATTTTGATCTTCATCATCACTTGGTTTAGCATTGTGAGCATTTTCTTAATTCTCCGTGTGTGCAGCCTGGTGCTCGGTTGCATTGTTTTCTCGCTCAGTAGCGATACACTATTGCTTAGGTAGAGTGTCAAGTTGCTCACTATAGACAAGTGTGTTGTAATCTTTCAGTTCCTTTCTTCTTTCCTCATCATTTTTCTCAGCAAATTCATCTACTTTAACATTTGCACTTTCAATGATTTTGTTAGAGGATTTGTTAAGAGATTTATAAGCTTTTCTTTTGGTAGATTAACCTAGAATTATTCCTTCATCACTTTTGGAGTCAAGTTTCCCATTTCTATCATCTTTCAATATATAACATTGACTTCAAAAAATTATAAAGTAACTTACACTTGGTTTGTATCCATACCATAGCTCATAAGGTGTCTTATTGGTGTCTTTCTTCAATTGAACTTGGTTTAACATATAGACATCAGTACTTACATATTCTCTCCACAATGTTTATGTGATGCCTTTTTCAATCATCAATGTTCTGGCACAATCAACAATTGATCTATTCCTTCTCTCATCAATCCAATTTTTATTTGGTCTTCTCAGTGCAGAAACCTATCCTTTAATTCCATGCTCAAAACAAAAGTTAGTGAATTCATCAGAAATAAATTCTCCTCCTCTATTTGATCTTAGAAATTTTAGTTCCTTTCCACTTTTCTTTTCAACTATAGATTTATACCATTTGAACATCTTAAATGCTTCTGATTTCTCTTTTAAGGACATAACACTCATCATTCTAGAATAGTCATCAACAAATAGAATGAAGGATCTATCACCATAATATCTTTTTGTTCTCATTGGTCCACATAATTCAGTATGGAATCACTCTAGAATAGCATTAGATGCATATTTTTTTCTCTTGAAACTATACTTTTTCATTTTACCTTTTTGACAATGCTTACACATGACATGTTCAGGCTTTGACATACTTGGTAAGCCTCTTACTTTTCTTTTCTTTCTTATCCTAACCATGTTGTCAAAATTCACATGACACAACCTTTTATGCCACAACCAAATTTCTTCATTTCTAGCCAATAAACAAGTGTTCTTAATATCATCAAGAGAGAATAGGTTACTTTTTGTTTGTTCACTAGTACTGATCAACCTTCTAGTTTCATTATAGATCTTTGCCTTTTTGTTCTCAAATGCAACTTGGTGTCCTATGTTATTCAGCTATGAAACACTCAATAGATTATAGTTAAGTCCTTTCACCCAATATGCATTTTCACATCTGATCAGATTATTTAACATGATTGTTATTTCCCATCCTAAGTGATTCACCATTAAAATATTCAAAAGTTTCAAAATTTTCCTTATCTCTAGTCATGTGGTGAGTACAACCACTATTAATAATCTAGACATCATTTTTGCTAACTTTAGATATGAGTGAAGTTTCAACATACCTTTCTTCTTCATCTCAATCATCCTTCATAGAAAAAAATACTACCTCAATGTCTTCATCAGATTCGGTGTCAGTAATTTTGGCTTTGTTCTCAACCAGGTAAGAAGCCTTCTTGCCTTTGTCCTTTTAGTCTCGGTTATCTCTTATGTCAGAGTGTCAGTTTCTTCTGTAATCTCGGTCATCACTTCTGTCAACCTTCTTATCATAAGATCCATCATTATTTCTTTCATCTTTTCTCTTGTTAGGGTATCTAGCATCAAAGTGTCCAATCTCTTGGAAATTAAAACAAACCAATGGTAATTTACCTTTGTATCTACCTTTGCCTTTTTCCAATCTTCTAGCCATTAGTGCTTCAATTTCATCAAGTTCTTGTTCATCACTATCACTTTCACTATCATTTCTCATAGTGTGTTTATGACTTGATTTACTTATTTTTAGAGAAGATTTGAGTGCAGACTCAATAGTTATTCATCTCAAATGAAATAATTCTACCAATCAGACTATCTAGAGTAACATTGTTATTTTCTACTGCACTCATTTATTGAATTGAAAATACTCTAATAGAATAAACAAGCAGTAAGGTTCTCATAATTTTACTTACCACTATTTCTTTTTCAAGTACACCTACTCCTCGGATAGCATTAACAACTTCTTTGATTCTGCTACTGTAGTGAGTGGTGTTCTCTCCTTCTTTCATTATTGGGTCCTTGAACTTTCCTCTTAGGCTTTCAACCTTAACTCTCAGCACATTTGTATCTCCTCCATTTACTAGCTTGAGTTTGTCCAACATTTTCTTTGTAGTGGTGCAAGATTTGACATCTTCAAATTTACTATCAGATAGTGAAGTAGCAAGTTCTTAGAATTATGTTCATGTTTTTCTCTTTGTTGATCAATAGTCAGAGGTCCTATTTGTGTAGCATATTCAGTATCCAAGTATTGTGTGACATCATTTCCAATACTTGATAGGTGGAGTCTCATCCTACTTTGCCATGATGTAAAGTTGTCTTTGTTCAACTTAGGCACATCCCTTTTACTCATCTTGTGATCTTTACCTTGAATCATGTACACCAGCTTTGATACCAATTGGTAGAATAACTGAGAGGGGGGTGAATCAGTGGCCTCAAAAATTAATCCAATAATTCAACCCAAAAATTATAATAGAAATATAATACCTTAAATTATATTTCAGTCCTACAAGATGTATACCTTGTGTAAATCTAACTTATATATACTGCTCGGTGAATATACTGATTATCTTTTTCTAGCCTTTACCGAATAGTAGTAAATAAACTTAGTGTTTACTGACCAATCTAGTTTTAGTAATGTGTAAAGAAAAAAATCAAAGTAATGAACCATTTACACATTTGACACATGTATTTTTTAACGTGTTAACCCTGTTAAAGGAAAAACCACTTGGGACCGGTAACCCAAAATTTTTAATCTTCTAAAGAGAGCTCGGTGAAGAGCCAACCCTGTTAAAGGTTACAAACACACTGTTAAGTGTGACCTTGTTAGAAGATTTAAAACTAATAGTTTATCATTTGACCTAGCATTCACTATGTTTTCAACATGAAAATCTTTTGATACTCTTGAGTATCTCAATACAATAAGGATGGTTAAATCCCACTCGGTTAAGAGATTTTCTGAATCAATGGTTAAACTAAAATAGTAAATGATTTGTTCAACAATACAACTTTAACTTGCAGATTTTTAGATCTATTGTTAGTCCATAATACCTCTTTGATCAATGTTCTCTTTAATTATTTTTCTCCCCTTCTTTCTTCTTTCTGCTTGGTAAATGTTCTTACTTCTATTGCTCAGTGTCTGTGAAATTTCTTGGATATGTTCTTCAGCCTGTATGATCAGATCTACATGAAGACTTCTATCTTCACCAGAATTATATTCAACATTCCTCTTCTTTCATAATGAATTACTTGTCTCTTTATATAGACACAATTTCACCATTTACTATCCTTGTCTTTCTTTTTCTTGACATAGATTACTTCTTGATCTGCAAATCTCACCATACATTTCTTTAATCTTTAAAGATTTTCTTTAGATTTATTCCAAAGATTACTCCTTGACAACTGTGAATAAAACTAGCTTTAAATCTTTAGTTCAACTATTCGATGAAAAACAATCAATCAATCAGTTAACTCTAAATATAGCTCTTGCCAGCTAAGTGTTTTGTCATTTTCTAACTCCAGTTGATTTTTGTCATCAACTCTTAGTTTTCTTGGTCATTGACTCTAGGTGTCCTCAAGCATAAACTTTAGTTCTTCTTGGTGACCACTTCAGTTATGCTCAGTGTTGTGGTGCTTGGTATACATGGTGACTGCTTGGGGTTCTCCATTCATTGGTGTGCACTATTCGTCGGTGTTTACTGTCACTCGGTGTACATTGGCTTTTTATGTTTGCTGATAACATAAACTTTATCTCTTTGGTTTCTTGAAGTCTATGGTAATATGTATATGACTAATTAGATTATATCAAGTTGACATCAATGACAATACAATACATTAACTGATTTAATGTCTTGCATTTACTTTTTGCAGCTCGGTGATCATCAACTTATCATCTTCAAACATTCAATCAGTTATAGTCAATCATATACAACGTGTGTAAATATGATGGTAATATTACAAATACCCACTTGATGATGTGTAAACCTAATGAAGAGGAATTTGAGAAACCTGTTCTAAAGAATAAAATGTGTGAAAAGGGAGGTAAATTGAAGCAAATGAGGCTCCCAAGACCCAACCTTGTTATCTAGGCCTATTAAATATCCTTGTTATTAGCTTTTAAATTTACCAAACATAAGCCCAATTAATTTATTTGAATTTAAAGTAACACAATCGTGTTAGTGATGTTTTTCTATTTTTTTAGGTGTGTGGCCACTTTTTTGCACACCATGTTGGTGCACTTACCCCACATTTCATAAAATAAATAATGGCATTTGAGGGATTCAATCCCTACTTTGGGTCCTACAAAGATCCCATTGAAGAAGGAAGAAAAAGAAGACCAAAAGAAAGAAAGAAATCCAAAGTTGAGATGAAGAATTCCAAAACCCTCTCCACTTATAGAAATCTCCAAGAAATAAATTCCAAATTGATAGCAATAAATCCCTTTCTCAACCATTGAAAATCTCAAATAACGTCCCTCTCTCAAAAGAAAAGAAAACTATGAAATCTTCAAGAAAAAATACTCAACAATCTTCCTCTCCAAATTTCATAATTTCTCTCTCATGAAAACTCTAGCAAGCCCTCTCCCATGAATGGAAAAAAATCTCTCTCAAATAGATTTCCAAGAGTTGTGTTGGGTGGTAACCAATTTTTAACTAGAGGGCATTATTTAATAATATAATATTATTATAAACTCATAACCATTTCTTACTCAATTATAACTTAATAAATTCTTTTATATTCATTCATACACATATGTATCATAATTTGTCACTTATAGGGTATGAATAATTACACACACACACATAACCTATCTAAATTAGTAATACTATACCTCACACTAATATATGTATGTATATATATGTGTATATATGTATATATGTATATATATACACACACATAGATATATATACATATATATTGTTGGAAACAATTGTTTAATTGTGTATTGTCCTTGATGTTACACAAATGTCATATCAGTCATCAGACAGAGTCTACCGAGCTCAGAATGTTCAGCAAGGCAGTTAACCAAGTCTACCGAGCTCAGACGGTAAGAGAAGCAATTTACAGAGTCTACCAAGCGCTCCAGAATACTATACCAAGAAGTTAGTTACTACCGGGCTCACTCGGTCAACTAAAGAAATTCAGTCTCTACCGATTTCACTCGGTCAGCAAAGAATATGTGATGGAAAGTTAGTCTCTACCGAGCTCGCATGGTTAGCAAAGGAAAGTCAGTCTTTACCAAGTTCACTCGGTTACCAAAGGATTTTCGCAGAATCAGCAGTGTTCACCGAGCATCAGTGAAATGTTTATGCAGCCGACTAATGTAATATTTATTAATTGAAACTTGTATATGCAGCTGACCAATGTAATATTTATTTATTGAAACTTGAAATTGGGGCGACTTGATAACCTGAAGGATATATATGGAGATCAAGTTGTGAATTCAAAAAAAGAGGGAGAAGTGTGTGAAAATGTGAAGAAGCAGAAGGAATGTGCAAATTCTGATGAAGGATTAGTGATATCCTTGAGGTGCTGCAAAGATATATGTGATCAGTAAGGATCTATTGGTGCAGAACAGAGATCTGTATCAGCAAGATAAGTTGCATATAATTCAGGTCACTTCATTGTTACCTTCTGACCATTGTAGCAGTGATACCGAAATCTCTTAGCAGAGTTGGTTTAACAACCATTTCATAAATCCTCTAACAAGGTGACAATTCAGTTGAATTTCTCTAAAGACCTCTCACAAGGCCACTCCTA
>MU223547.1:4032795-4062928 GCA_018584345.1 Thuja plicata | reverse complement strand
ATATATATATATATATATATATTTGCACCCATATATATACATATATATGCATATGTATTAACATATATATAGGCCAATTTCCATAAGCTATAATCGATATGACTATAAAGTAATTTCTCACAAAGTTAATATTATTATACATTTATATTTTCTTTAGGATATAAAACATAGATAGAAATAAAATCACATACCTCCAAATAAATCTAATTATCCAAAAGAGAACATAACATTCAACTATGAAAGACATCGAGATAACCACAAGATCAAACAAGGTCAACCATAGTCAACAAAGAAAGTTAAGCCAAACTCCTGACCAAGCATGGAACCCTAAAACACAACATCATAATGATCAACTGAGGATTATCCCAAGAACATCAATATAATACCACAAAACTAGATAGGGAAAACAAGTGATAAAAAGTCACAAGAATGCCCAACTCTGGAAAGGTAGACCTTTGAAATAGGATACCTATGGCAATAAGGGAAGGCATTTTCGAGAACCTTGGTTCTATCTCTAAAATTTAAACTATCAAGGATTTGAGGGAACACTCAAAGCTATGAATCTAGGTGGAGTCGATGCCCAATACCTGCAAGCCTGCATCACATAGATACTATACATGTGCATATACATAAAAATATATAAGGAAGACAATGCAGACATATGACTGGGATCAAGATAGCATGTGGACCTCATTAGGTGAGTAAATATAGCTTCCTCCCTATTCATGAGATCACATCATAGATACCCACACACATATAGTATCAAGTATATAAATCATGAATCAATTATAAACAAGGGTTAGATCATAATCCATTAGGGTTAGTCACATAATCAAATAAAATTTCCAAAGAGATAATCATATCATGAGTACATATGTATGATACAACAATAATCATGAAAAAATATGTCTAACCATATAGAATCATCACATATGAGGAACTAGTCATTATGAAGAGTTGCAAATCATAATCATTGATACAAAGAATCGCTCACATAGAAATCACATATGTTTGTCATGTATCCATCCTAACACATAAGATCCTAAAATATCATCATCATCAAATGGTGGTCACATACCAAAGGGATAAATCATTGATAAATACATTATTTTTCAAACTAGATTAGAGTAAAATGAGTTAAAGAAGCACCTCAAAAATCTATACATGTGGAAAAAATAACTAAGATATCTTCAACATTACCGAAGGAACATTAGGTTAGAGGGGTATTACATCACCCTGCCTTAGGTTTGACTTAATCCTAGAAGTCAAGTAAGATAAAATGGAAACATGTCACACATTAGATATTAAAAATATTTCAACCAACATCAGAGGTATAACGGATCCTTGGATCCATGCACTCTATAGAGAATAATCCTCATAACATGGTTAGGTAGAAAATAAATATCTATCCCAATCAATTGTATTATCACCAACTAGGATAAATTCAACTTGATCAAACATTAGTATGAATAGAACTTTCAATTTAATTATAAAGTAAGAACCAAGGTAAATAACTTGAATCACTCAATGTTCCTTAAAACCTATCAAAATTTAACAATTTCCATCTCTTTTCAACACATAAATCAAAATTAATAAAACATGGAAAGACTTGTATTTAACATAATGATACATTTCTATCTAAAATGCAAGACTAAGCATATCCAAATGTACATTATAAACAATCATATCAATCCACATCACCGAGATTAGACATCACAAGGCTCTAGAGTGGAGATGGCTCTCTACAAGAGATCCCACTCTAGGGTACAATACAAGTATCATCTTTATCCATAATCCATAATCAATACCTCACTTTTTGGCTTGATGGTGTCTTGGGCCATTCACATGAAGGTCATCCATACAAGTCCACATGTCATGATTTCCCTTATTTGTGTAAGGTGGTTATCCTCCAAGGAATAGACACTACACATAGGTAGGTAATGGATACTCATTTCATAACAGCCTCACATACCCCCATCCTCAAGGGTTTCATAAGTCTACTTCCTCATATACACTCCCCAAGTCTTCTTCATGCATCTTTAGTAAGGAATCACAACACAATACAAGACCAACATTTGAAAACACCAAAATAAACTATTTTAGCCACCAAAGTTCATAAATGATAGAAATTGAATTATCAATATCACCAATAAGATAAGAATAATCTAACATGTTGCAGCAATAAATTATGTGCAACATAAAATTTCACAAGTCATGGCTAAACTATCACAGGAAAATATGTGAAAATTTCTGGTCTACACAAACAAACATTAAAATAACCATAAATCGTATAGCACGTCACTATGTGACTATTTCTAGCTACATCATGGGGAAGGAGGGAACAATGTATGGCTACCACAATATCCCCTCATGTGGTTCTACCTAGGAAACACTACCCACATGGCATGGGGGTTTCACCTCAGTAATGCTCCTACATCGGGTGGTGGAGAATGAGCATGCCAACACACCCAACATGACCATACAAAAAGTGGAGAAGGCACACTCTAGTCGTATATTGCATGATATTTTTCCTCACAGAGTAGGCATGTACAAGACACACCTTGCATAGTGATGTCTCTCATAGATCACCACCATAGCCAAAGGTATACATGGCTATGACCCACCCATATGCCTACCACATCTATACAACCAAACATCCATGGGTTCCCATCTACAAGCATGCAAGAATATCCAATTCTCTCTAAATTAAGTAGGAAAACATACATACATATGTTTCACCTTCATGTAGCTATGTACATGGCATATTGTTCTTCAGCTTGGCTCTCTGCCATTAAAAACACAACACCATCACCTCACACTATGTTGAAACATCAGTAGAGTGTGACATCATATTCATTTCATCATGTCAAAACATGTGAAAATATGGTATCCATCACAACATGGGCTAAAATAAATCTCCCTCCACATGCTAGACCACATAGAAATGTACATAGTCATAATTCATATATCTTATCATAGAGACTCATATCGAGTACTAATATTGTACTCAAGAACTATGGGGATTGGGCTAAACACTTATGAACCACATGTATGGGTCCATCATAAGGGAAATCATTGATAACTCTCTTCCCTTTAGTATTTTAAGATAAGGTCACTTCGCACTGCCATTATACGTATGCCACATAACTACCCAAGGAAATGGTGATTCGACTACCCCTCCACATATTGATTTACCAACAACCATAGGTTGGCACTCACTAGAGTAATAAATAAATAAACACATGAGTGGTATGGTTATTACATACCTTTATCCAAAACATAACTTTTATCGATTGGCACTTGTATTGCACCACTCCATGCCACTCAAACAATTACTAGTTATATACAACACCCAACATAAGTACTGGCATTGGTTTTATCAGATTTACAAGAGAGTACACAATAACATCATATATTATCCATATGTTCCAATTTTGTCTTTTCACAATTCACATTGTTTCTACATGGTACAAAATACCAATGACATACTTAACCACATTCCACCTCCTCATGGGCTTATGCCAATATCCAATGTACACATATCAATCTCATCCTTTCATATAATATAAGATCTATTTGCAAGATGACTTAAAATTATATAAAATAAGGCACAAAGAAAAAAGATACATTATGTCACCCTTTTATTTCTTCAAGAGTCATTTAATCAACATACATTTGTTCTAATTGAGGAAAGGAAAAAATAAACTTGTACTACACACATTTATTAGTCACATAAGATATTCAAAACTAATCATTATAAACCATTATGGACATGCACTTTTCACCCAATAAAGGACACAAGAGTGGACCAAGTATAATATTTTCAAATAAATGAATTAGCTATCTACTTCTATTACACATGAGAAATCCCTCCAAGAAAGAAACATCAAACCATATAGACATTTTCAAGACACTAGTATTTACGAACATAATGATTTCAATACCCATAAGGAAATACATTAAAGTAAATTAATAAGGATTACAACAATATTTGTCAACTAAAGTCTCAATTGTCTAATATTTCAGTTTGGGGAGGATAATCACATCATTACTAACCTTACTAGAACATTCACATTCCATCTAAATATACCTATTGAACAAGTCAACAACAAACATTTTCCCCAAAAAGTCTAGAAAATATTACATCAACCCTAGCTCTTCCTTGAGTAATTTTACCAAAAGAACACATATTCCTTTAATTACGAAACCTCTTAATTTCATCAATATGGTTAACCCCTACATAGGCCTCCAATAAAAAATGCACCTTAGGGAATTAGGTCCTTTACAAGGAAGAATTTCAAAATCAACAATTTAAATAATATATTTACATTACATAGCTAACATCATTTGATGGTCATTCATCAAGAAGAGAGAAGATATATTTATTTCAACTTGTGGTGATTATTATCAAATAAACCTAATAAAATTAATTTTAACATTAATGTGTTGGAAAAACATAATCAATCATACATCATGTCACATTATTAATTGCATATACAGCTCAAGAAAAATACACAAAATATTAACTTAGTAAATGTTACAAAACTATTCATAATTCTTCAACAATAACATGGCCAAACTGATTACCCATTAATTATAGTGTTGCAACCTAATTAATAAGGTCCTAAATTCCCCTTTTGTATATATATTTGGTTGTCAATTAATTTTTAAAATAGGGAAAAGAAAAGAGAGATGCAATATTTCAACCCTTACAATAACCTACAATACATATGCAATAACTTCATCATTTCAACTTTATAAGAATAAGTACTACCATGGTAATATCTTAATCCTTGTTATAAATGAAATAAATTCAATTCCAACTTATTAAATCTCGTTAACTAGTATAATTGATTAGAGATAACAATTATGATGTAAATTTAGCATTTATAGGAAAATAGAGTTTTAAGACTTTTCAAATCAATTAAGTAACCTAAAATCACTATAACAAGAACTCATGATGACAAGTTTTATAGGTATGATTAGGAGGTAGGTTTAGCTATTACAAACACTTAAGGTACATAACAAATTATCATAATTCTTTGAGTCTTTCCAGCAGTATAGCAAGAAGGTGACATAAACTATGAGGAATTCATTAACATTTCTTTATTAGAAAGATATCCACTATCTATGAAAGTACTTAGGAGAATCATTCACTAATTCTAGAACACAAAACATAAGTAATTGATTTGAGATAAATTAAGCATAGAATAATAGGTATACTTTTGTAAAACAATGTGCATGAATACCAAGAACATAGTTCTTATATATAGGATTCTATATTACTAATACAATGATAAAATCAAAAGAAAACTATGTAAAACACTAAGAAATAAGTGAGCTATGAGTCCAAGAGTTCCCAATGTAGAAAATTATGGATTTGATACTAGATGTAACACCCTACCAGATAAATCGGTGTTGGTCCCACTGAGAGGGGGGGGGTAAATCAGACAAAATCAAACATAAATACTTAAAACTTAGCTCACTGATTCACTCGGTAGAACTAAATATAGTAATAACCAACTCACCAAATAACTTAATAACTTAAACAAACATACATCTCATAATATTGAAATCAATCATTCAAACTCAATTAACACTAGAGTTAACAAGGAAACCCAATATTGGAAAAACCTCTATGGGAATTGTGACCCACAATAAAAATGTATCTTTCTAAAGTATGCTTGGTTAAGAAATTATCTTGTTAAATATTACAAACACAAATTCTAGATGTGACCCTATTAAGGGATTTACCTCAGATCAGTTAATATCTCCACTCTGTTAGGATTTTCCTTTCTAAAGGAATTTAAAAACTCTTTTGGAATGCCACATACATCTAGGATTTATGACTGTTAAATCTGATCAGTTAAGAGATTTTCTCTGTTACAAATGCTAATAAGCAATAGTTAAACTTTGATATGTAAATATAGAAACTAAATTTTTCTTGGGATGGATCCTTTATGCACACATGAATAATGGTATCCTATACTCCTTTTGTCTCTGATTTAGACTGTATATTCTTCTCTTTCTATTTCTTTGTTCTACTCGCTAACTTTGTACTTCAACTTCTTATGCTTCTTAATTCAAGTCACCAGCATCATAATCTCTGTTTATTTCTCATCCGTTATATAGACAAACTTTTTCCTCTTAATCTCATTGCTTATTTTTTCCATCATTTATGCTCAGCCGTTTGATCATATTCTTCACAAATCTTATCTCGCTAAACCATTTAACTTTTACCTCGTAACTTGAAATTTTTCTTGGAACTTTAATAATCAGGTTTAGCTGCTCAATCTTTGCCTTATATCTTCTCATTGAATTTTCTCTCTCGTAGATCTTCTAAAAAACTTCCTTTAATTCTCAACATCATCCAGATCATCATAGCTTCGCATTAAATTTTATCTTATCATCATTTACAATCAATATCTTGTACTCAGTGATTTCCTTTGCAACTTGGTAACTAACTTCATTCACTTCTTGGTGCCTTAATCATTCTCAGTGCTCAGTAATTGAAACTGACTAACACAACTCTATATCAACTAAATCTGTATAGCTTGATAGAGTAACTCTTTTTAGTCATAACTTAACTCTTTGAAATATCCAACTTAATCAATAAAGTGTACCGACTTGATAACATCAAATATATAGTAGAAAAAAACTATATCAACATCACTTCATCATTGTCTGATTGGTATTCATCACCTATTTAACTTCTCCTTCTTATGATATGGCAACTCAATAAAAATCAGTAATCAATTTCTTGACATCAATGAAAAAATAACAACTGATCTAACCAATTCTACAAACATGTATAGCTATTATCACTTGGTCTTCATCATCTCCATTATTTGATCAATAATCTCCCTCTTTGGCATTGATGGCAGCACTATAGTATTACTATAGAAATTGATGATGTCAACTCTCAATACTATCAATCTCTGTCATTACTCCCTCTAAGTTGATAGTTATGTTTCTAACCATCAAACTATTCTCCCTCTTGGATAAATCTTCTGATAGTGTAGCATGCATTCTTATTATCCTTCATGAGTAAATAATATAAATTCTCTCTCTCTCTCTCTCTCTCTCTCTATATATATATATATATATATATATATATAAAATGTAATCAATGCATTCTCTTCCTCTTTGACAACAATGCCATAAAGTCATACTCATGTAAACTTGTTTTAGCAGTGGATTATACCTTACATGTACAAATACTCATTACATACAAAAATCTCCACATAACTTCAGGAATCACCTAAAGTGTGTCTTACTAGCATCAATTCAAGAGTATATATTCTAATAAAGTATATAATTGATGCAGTATGCCTCATTCTTCTGAGTGGATATTCGATATGGGAATAACCCCTAATTTACCTTTGAGATACTCAAAATCATCCTTCAGTAGTGGATTTGTAAATATATCATCTAGTTCCTCCTTTGAGTTCACATATTCCAATACCACATTATTCTCTTCAAATTGTTCTCTCAAGTAGTGATACTTGATAGAAATGTGCTTGGTATTTGAATACATAACCAGGTTCTTTGATATGTTGATAAAACTTATGTTATCACAAAAAATAGTTATAGGACATGAGATAATATATTGCATGCCTTCAAGTAGCTATTTGATCCAAACAATGTTCATATAATTCATGGTAGAAGCAACATATTCTTCCTTGACAATAGAGTGTGAAAGGCAACTTTGCTTTTTTCTTAGCCATGTGACCAATCTTTTACCTAGAAAGAATGCTCCTCCACTATTACTTTTCATGTCATCAATGTTTCTAGCCCAATCTACATTAGTGTAGACTTGCAAATCAAAATTACCTCATGTCTTGTATAATAAACCAAAATCTTCAGTTCCTTTCAGATATCTAAAGATTCTCTTGACTGCAGACATATTTTTTTTCCCTTGAATTAGAAGAAAATCTTGCAATAATCCCAACAGTGTGTGCCATATCGGGTTTGTTGTGAAAAACATACTGCAATTTAACAATCATGGATCAATAAAGAGTATTATCCACCTCTTGTGTCTCATCTTCTTTATATAATTTACATCATGTGACCATTGGTGTTCCAAAAGGTTTGGAATCTTCTAGACCAAAAGTTTTGAGGATCTCTTCGATATACTTAGCTTGTGTAATATAGATCCCTTCTGCAACTTGTTGTATTTTTAGACCTCGAAAGAAATTAATCTCTCCAATCATTTACATTTCAAACTCTTTTCTCATTTCATCATCAAAGGCCTTACATAAGGTGTTATTTCCTAAAAAAATAATATCATCAACAAAAATTTTGGCAATCAAAACCTTGTTGCCACTATCACACTTCAAGTAAAAATTATTGTTATCACTTGTTCTTTGAAATCCTATTTTTTTTAGATAAGAGTGCAATCTCTCATACCATGCTCGGGGTTCTTGCTTCAAAGCATAAAGATCTTTGTGTAATTTACATACCTTGTTCTTATTTGTTCTCTTAATGAATCTTTCAGGTTGTTCTATGTAAACTTCTTCTTCTGGTATCCCATTCAGAAATGCAGACTTGATATTCATTTTATAAACATTGAATCCTTTTTAATCCACATAAGATAGAATTATTATAAATCCTTCCAATCTGGAAACAAGTGAAAAATTCTCTCCATAATCTATACCTTCTTCTTGTGCATAACCTGATGAACTATAACTGATTCAATGTTTGAATATGATAAGTTGATGATCACCGAGCTGTAAAAGTGAATGCAAGACATTAAATCAGTTAATGTATTATATTTTCATTGATGTCAACTTGATATGGTTTGATTGTTCATACACATAATATCATAACCTTGAATATCTGAAGAGACAAATTTTATGTGGTCGGTAAAACATAAAATGTTTGTATACACCGAGTGGCAGTGAACACCGAGCAGTTCACAGTATATACCAAGCATAGCAGTAACCGAGCAAGTGTTACCAAGCAATAGTTAATGATAGAGCATAATTGTATTTGTTGAATTAGCATAAATGGAGTTGATGACTGAGCATAACTAGAGTTAGAGAATGAAAAAAAAATTTAACTGACGGAGCTAAAATTTAGGGATTGACTGATTGATTGTTTTGTTATCAACGGTTAGTTAAGATAAAACAAGGAAGGATATTAAAAGTGTGTTTTATTCACAGTTATCAAGGAGAGATTTATGGAATAAAACTAAAGGAGAGCTTTACAAGATAAATTATCAAGGAGAGATTTATGGAATAAAACTAAAGGAGAGCTTTACAAGATAAATAAAACCATGGTAAGTTTTACGGATCAAGGAAAGATCTATGACAAAAACAAGGAGATTGAGCGGCTAATCATGTCTATATAAAGAGACAAGGAATTTATTATAAAAAAAGGAATTCTTAATATATTTTGTGTGAATAGAGAGCTCTTCATGCAGATTTGATCATACATGTTGAAGACCAGAGACAAGGAATTCTACAGACACCGAGCCATAGAGGACAAAGCATTCACTGAGAAAAATAAAGAAAGAAAGAAAAGGAACTGGAGTGTATATTGATTAGAGGGGTATTATTGGACTAACAATAGATCTTAATATTTGTAAATAAAAGTTGTATTTTGAACATATCATTTGTTGTATCAATTTAACCATTGATTCAGAAAAACTCTTAACTGAGTGGGATTTAATAGTCCTTATTGTATTGAGATACTTAAGAGTATCAAAAGGTTCTCTTATTGACAGCATAGTGAGTGCTAGGTTAAAAGAAAAAATGTTGGTTTTAAATCATCTAACAAGGTCGCACTTAATAGTGTGTATTGAAACCTTTAGCAAGGTTGGCTCTTCACTGATCTCACTTCAGAAGAGTGAAAATATTTTGGGTTACTGGTCCCAGGTGGTTTTTACCATATTGGGTTTCCAAGTTAAAATCTATGTGTCAAATGTATATATGTTTCATTGCATTGATGTTTTTTTACATGTTATTGAAACTGGATTGGTTGATTAACACTAAGTTTATTTTTTGCTACTGGGGTAAAGTCCAAAAAAGATAAACAATATATCTTACTGAGTAGTTTATATTTGTTAAGATAATTTATGGCATATATCTTGTTGAAATTGGGATTTTAAGATAACCGAAGGTATTATATTGGTGAGATAAGTTTTTGGTTGGATCTTTTGGAATAAATAATAAGGCCACTGATTCATCCCCCCATCAGCTATTCTAACAATTGGTATCAAAGCTTTGGTGCTTGAAAGAAATTTTTTAAAGGGATTTAAGCTAAAGATAACAAGATGAGTAAAATGGATGTGCCTAAGTTGAACGAGGAAAAATTTGCATCATGGAAAAGAAGGATAAGACTTCATCTATTTTGTATTGGAAATGATGTTACACAACACTTGGATGTTGAATATGTTTCACCTACTGGACCTCTGACTATTAATCAATTGAGAGAGAAACATGAACACAATTCTATGATGATAGAACTTGCTTCTTCACTAAGCGATGCTGAATTTGAAGATGTGAAATCATGCACCTCTGCAAAGAAAATTTCAGACAAACTCAAGCTAGTACATGGAGGAGATGAAAATATGCTAAGATCTAAAGTTGAAAGCCTACGAGGAAAGTTTGATGACTTGAGAATGAAAGGAGAGAACATCACTCAATAAATTGACAGAATCAAAGAAGTTGTTAATTCTATCCGTAGACTAGGAGGAGTACTTGATGAAGAAGTAGTTGCAAGTAAAATTCTGAGAACCTCACTACCTTTTTATGCTATTAGAGTATTTGTAGTTCAAGAAATGAGAGCAGTAGCTAATAACAATGTTACTCTTGATAGTTTGATTGGTATACGTATTTCATTTGAGATGAACAACTATGACAAGAGTGTCTTACCTACTATTGAGTCTGCATTCAAGTGTTCTCTAAAATTAAGCAAATCTAGTAATGAAAACACTATGAGAAATAATAGTGATAGTAATAATAATGAGAAAGAACTTGATGAACTTGAAGCACTAATGGATAGGAGATTAAATAGAGGTAAAGGAAGATATAAAGGCAAATTGCCTTTGGTCTATTTTAGTTACAAAGAAATTGGACATTTTGCTACTAGATGTCGTAACAAGAGAAATGATGAAAGAGACAATGATAGATCTTATGAAATGAAGTATGACAGAAGTGATGACCGAGACTACAAAAGAAACTGACACTCTCACAGAAGAGATAACTAAGGTTACAAGAAAAAGGAAAGACGACTTGTTAGCTAGTTGAGAACAGAGCTGAAAATTTTGATACTGATTCTGATGAAGATATTGAGGTAGTATTTGTTTCTATCAAGGATGATTTAGATGAAGAATAAAGGTATGTTGAAACAACACTCATATCTAAAGTTAGAAAAAATGATGTCTATATTATTGATAGTGGTTGTACGCATCACATGACTAGAGATAAAGAAAAGTTTGAAACTTTTGAATATTATAATGGTGGATCAGTTAGGATGGGTAATGACTCACCTTGCCCAGTTGAAGGAAAATGTACCATCATGTTGAATAATCTGATCAGATGTGAAAATTCATATTGGGTGAAAGGACTTAACTATAATCTATTGAGTGTTTCACATCTGAACAACACAGGACACCAAGTTGCATTTGAGAAAAAAAGGGAAATGATCTATAATGAAATAGGAAAGTTGATCGATACTGGTGAAAAAACAAAAGGTAATCTATTCTACCTTGATAATATTGAGACCACTTATTTATTGGCTAGAAATGAAGGCGTTTAGTTATGGCATAAAACATTGTGTCATGTAAATTTTGACAACATGGTTAAGATAAGTCAGAAAAGAAAAGTGAGAGGCTTACCGAGTATTTCAAATCCTGACCATTTTATGTGCAAGAATTGTCAAATACAAAAAATTGACAAAGTCTAGTTTCAAGAGAAAAACCTACTCATCTAATGCTATTCTGGAGTTAGTCCATACTAACTTATGTGGACCAATGAGAACAAAGTGCTATTATGGTGATACATACTTTATTCTATTTGCTGATGACTATTCTAGGATGATGACTATCATGTTCTTAAAAGAGAAATCTGAAGCATTTAAGATGTTCAAATGGTATAAAGGTAAAGTTGAAAAACAAAGTGGAAAATAACTGAAATGTTTAAGATTAGATAGAGGAGGAGAATTTATTTATTATGAATTCACTAAATTTTGTAATGAGCATGGGATTATAAGATAGGTTTCTACACCAAGAACACCACAGCAAAATGGGATTGCTAAAATGAGGAATATATCAATTGTTGATTGTGCCATAACACTGATGATTGAAAAAGGCATCACAAAAACATTCTGGAGAGAAGCTGTAAGTACGGTTGTCTATACACTGAACCAAGTTCAATTGAAAAAAGACACAAACAAGACACCTTATGAGCTATGGTATGGATACACACCAAATGTGAGTTACTTTAGAATTTTTGGAAGTCAATTTTATATACTAAAAGATGATAGAAATGGGAAACATGACTCTAAAAGTGATGAAGGAATATTTCTAGGATATTCTACTAAAAGAAAACTTATAAATGTCTGAACAAATATTATAACAAAATCATCAAGAGTGAAAATGCTAAAGTAGATGAATTTGCTGAGAAAAATGATGAGGAAAGTAGAAAGGAACCTGGAGATTACAACAGATTTGTCTACATTGAAGAACTTGCAACCGAGCAATAGGTTGCACACACCGAGAATCAGGAAAATGCTAACAATACAACCGATCAACAGTCTACACACACCAAAAATCGAGAAAATGCTCACAATGTTGCATCGAGTGATGAAGATCAAAATGAAGAACAAAGATCTGAACCTATACTTGCTAAATATGTCAAAATACACCATCCACTAGACCAGATCATTGGGGACCAAAGAGCAGGAATGAGAACAAGAAGTAAGTTAATTAACAATAGATGTTTGATTTGTTATTTTGAGCCTAAATCTATTAATGTTGCACTTGAGAATCAAGAATGGGTTAGTGAAATGAATGAAGAGATTGAACAGATTGAGAAGAATAAAACATGGAAATTAGTACCTAGACTAAGTGACAAAAATGTCATTGGCACCAAACGCATTTTCAGAAACAAACTTAATGAGAATGGAGAAGTCACAAGGAACAAAGAAATATTGGTATGCAAAGGGTATACACAAGAAGAAGGTATTGATTATGGAGAAACCTTTGCACCCATTGCTAGACTAGAAGTAGTAATAATTCTACTTGCTTATACTGCTTTAAAAGGTTTCAAAGTATACCAAATGGATGTTAAATCTACCTTTCTAAATGGAATACTAGAAGAGGAGGTATAAATTAAACAAATTGAAGGGTTTGTTGATCCTAACTAGAGGAACGTGGTTTGTAAACTACACAAAGTCTTGTATTGATCAAAACAAGCACCGAGAGCATGGTATGAAAGACTTCACTCTTATCTCATTAGTATTATATTTGTTAGAACAAGTGATAACAGTAATGTGTATTTGAAAGGAGATACTTGATGATAAGATTTTGATTGCTGAGATATTTGTTGATGATATGCTACGCAAGTCATTTGCTGATGAAATGAGAAAAGAATTTGAAATGTCAATGTTTGGAGAGATGAAATTTTTTTCTTGGCCTACAGATTCTACAACTGGATGAAGGCATCTACATCACACAATTAAAATACATCAAAGAATTTCTAAAGATATTCAAGATGGAGGACTCCAAACCAGTTGGAACACCTATGGCAACTAGATGAAAATTGACAAAGGAAGACAAGACAACTGAGATAAATCAAACCTTATACATATCTATGATTCGTAAACTAAAGTATGTTGTACACACTAGACCTGATATAGCACATGCATTTTTGTATAGTAGAAATATTCTCTGCTAAACCTGAGGAATCACACATGACTATTGTTAAAATAATTTTGAGATATATGAAGAATAATGAAGACTATGGCTTATGGTACAATAAAGAAGGAAAATTTGAGCTACAAGTTTATACTGATGCTGATTGGGCTGGAAACATAGATGATAGAAAGAGCACTATAGGAGGAGCATTATTTATGGGTGAAAGACTTGTCACATGGATAAGTAAAAATCAAGGATGCATATCTCAATCAACCACAGAAGCAAGATATGTAGCTGGTGCTGCAAATTGCTCTAACATTGCATTGATCCAGCAATTACTGAAAGGTATGAATGAGGAAATTCTTGACCTAGTAATTATCTATTGTGATAATACAAGTGTTATAAACATTTCAAAGAACCCTGTCATGCATGCTAAGATAAAGCACATATCTATTAAGGATCATTACTTAAGGGAACAAGTACAAGAGAAACATGTAATACTAGAATATGTACAATCCAAAGAACAACTAGCAGACATTTTCACAAAACCATTGCGAAAAGATACATTTGAATACCTGAGGAATAGACTAGGGGTTCATCCCTTGTCGAATGGTCACTAAGATGACTAAGAAATTGCATCACCCTACACATTATCAGTGATTAATCATGTTTGTGCAAGCTGAGATATGGACTATAATGACATATCAATATACTGAAGGTACTTATCTGTACCACACACCAGAGATATTGTTGGCTACTATAGATTTGTATATATTTTTTGGCATTGTTGTCAAAGGGAGAGAAAGATTAAATGAAATATGGGTAAGTGCACAAAGATGGGGGACCAAAAAGGGGGTTTAAAATGCCACTTTTTAATGAAATCAACAAACTCTAAACTTCAACAAGAAATTGAGGATAGTTACACTTAAAATTTCAAAATATGACAAAAACAATAGTTTTTCTACTCCAAATCTAGTTTCTAAACTACTAATTGGTGGAGATTAAGGCACAAAATGGGGGAGCACAAAAAGTGGTCCTATTTTTTGTGAAAAACACATAACATAGCATCCGATGTGCTCCCCCTAAAATGTTAACTTTTTAAAATAAAAAATTAATCGCTCCAGTGAGAAATTAGCTAACACCACCTAGTTTATCCTAGGTTTTTCTACTAATTTTTTGATGAAAGTATGATTTTTGTGATTTTCCGAAGTGGACACATCCTAAAAATGTGAAAATTATTTGTGCTCCCCCTAGAAATCATTAAAAACTAATCAAAAATCAAATTTTTTTTTTAAAGTGTGTAGAATGGAGTCTAGTTTCTGAAAATGTAATTTGCTTCAAAATTTGATGAATGAGCCAAAATCTAAGCCCAAATGAATACATGTTGGTTTTTGAAAAAAATCAGACCTACTTACAAAAGAAATTATAGATGAAAAGCTTAACATAATGAGAATTCAAAATAAATTATATGGTTAGATACTAAAAGAGAGATCTACAATATCATGTTGTCTTATTTTATCATTATTGGACCAGGTGCAAACCTGACAGGGAGCATACAAGAAAAATGGTAATTTTTTGTAGGTTTGATGGAAAACATGTCTCAGACTTGTTTGAATCCTCCCAGCCTCTAGGTTGGATTTCCAAGGAAAATCCAATCCTTAGGCTTGGTAAATTTAAATGTAGTTAAAAGAACGTCTGCGCTAAAATGTGCTAGCACTATGTAAATTTATGGTTTACATAGCGTGCACGTGCTAAAGCACACTAGCACTATACCATGCTATCTCTATGTAAATTGATGGTTTACATAACGCGTACGCACTATGTTAACCATAAAAAAATACTTAAGGGAGGGATAAACAAAGAGTGAGAAGATGGGGGAGGGCGAGAGAGAGAGAGAGAGAGAGAGAGAGAGAGAGAGAGAGAGAGAGAGAGAGAGAGAGAGAGAGAGAGAGAGAGAGAGAGAGAGAGAGAGAGGGNAGAGAGAGAGAGAGAGAGAGAAAGAGAGAGAGAGAGAGAGAGAGAGAGAGAGAGAGAGAGAGTAGGGGTTGTAAGGGGTCCTAAGACATAGTTATGTGTCATATGACCCTTAGGGTTCGTAAAGGGTACTAAGGTGTCTTAAGGGGTCCTAACACCCATTGATACATCCTACGACCCCTTATGACTCCTTACGACTGCTTAAGAAACCTAAGAGTACATCTTAGGAGTCTTATGGGTAAAAACACATTAATATTTCCTATGACCCCTTAGGATACCTTAATATATTCTAGGAACTCTAAGATGTATTCTTAGGGTTTGTAAGGGGTCATAAGGTGTCTTAATGGGTCCTAGCACCCATTAATGGGTCCTACAACCCGTTATGACACCTTACAACCCATTAAGAAGCCTAAGAGTACATCTTGGGGGTTGTAAGGGGTCTTATAGTGTCTTAAGACATAGTAATATGTCCTATGACTCCTTAACACTCATTAATGTGTACTCAGAACCCTAAGACATATTCTTAGGGTTCCTAAGGGGTTGTAAGCTTTCTCAAGGGGTCCTTGGACACATTAATACATCTTTCAACCACTTATGAACCCTTACAACCCCTTAGGTAGCCTTAGAGTACATATTAAGGGTTTTTTGGTGTCTTAAGGGGTCCTATGAACCATTAATGTGTCATTCAACCCCTTATGACCCTTACAACTCATTAAGAATCCTAAGAGTACATCTTAGAGGTTGTAAGGTGTCTTAAGGCCCACACAAGGACCCATTAATGTGTCCTATGACCCCTTATGACCCCTTACAACCACTTAGGAAGCTTAAGAGTATATCTTAGGGGTCGTAAGGGGTCTTATGGTGTCTAAGACACATTAATGTGTCATATGGACCCTTACAACCCATTAATATTCTCTCTCTCTCTCTCTCTCTCTCTCTCTCTCTCTCTCTCTCTCTCTCTCTCTCTCTCTCGACAGAGAGAGAGCCGGTGTGTGTTTGTGTGTGTGTGTGTGTGTGTGAGAGAGAGAGAGAGAGAGTAAATCTTAGGGGTCATAAGGGGTCTTAAGGGGTCCTAAGACATAGTATTGTGTCCTATGAGCCCTTAAGACCCCTTAATGTGTACTAGGAGTCCTAATATGTACTTTTAGGGTTCCTAAGGGGCTCTAAGATGTATTAAAGGGTCCTAACACCCATTAATGCATCCTAAAACCCCTTACAACCCCTTAAGAAGCCTAATAGTACATATTAGGGGTCTTATGGGGTCGTAAAACACATTAATTTGTCTTATGACCCCTTAAGACACCTTATGTATACTGGGACCCCTAAGATGTATTCTTAGGGTTCCTAAGGGATTGTAAGGTGTCTTAAGGGGTCCTATGATACATTAATGACTCCTACAACTGGTTATGAACCCTTACGACCCCTTAGGAATCCTAAGAGTACATATTAGTGGTCATAAGGTGTCTTAAGGAGTTCTAATACCCATTAATGGGTCCCATGACCCCTTATGACACCTTACGACACATTAGGAATCCTAAGAGTACATCTTAGGGGTTGTAAGGGGACTTATGGTTTACTAAAACACAGTAATATGTCCTATGACCCCTTAAGACCCATTGATGTGTACTAGGAACCCTAAGATAACACATTAATGCATCTTATAACCACTTATGACCCCTTACGACCCCTTAGGAAGCCTAAGAGTACATATTAAGGGTTGTAAGGCATCTTAAGGGGTGCTAGGACCCATTAATGTGTGATTTAACCCCTTATGGCCCTTACAACTCCTTAAAGAAGCCTAAGAGTACAAATTAGAGGTTGTAAGGTGTCGTAAGGGGTACAATAACCCATTAATGCATCCAACGACCCCTTAAGACCTGTTAATGTGTACAAGGAACCCTAATATGTATTCGTATGGTTTGTAATGGGTACTAAGGTGTCTTATGGGGTCTTGGGATGCATTAATGTATCCTATGACTGCTTATGGCACCTTATGACATATTAGGACATACTCATATGTCCTAGGATCCCTTAGGACCCCTTATCATACATCTTAGTGGGTCCTAAAGGGTCATAAGGGATCATAACAAATCATATAACACATTAATGTGTCTAAGGACCCTTTAAGACCCTTAGGAAACCTTTTGACCCCTTTTGACCCTTAGGAAACCTTAAGACCCCTTAAAATTCATTAGTGTATGGTAAGGGGTACTAAGGGGTGATAAGGGGTATAAGGGGTCATGGGGCATATTAATGTGCCTTAGGACCCCTTAACAACCCTTACCACCCCTAAGGTGTATAGAAAAGGGTCTTCAAGGGTCGTAAGTGGTGATAAGTGGTCCTAAGACATATTAATATGTCCTCAAACTCCTTATGACCCCTTAAGACACCTTATGACCCCTTATCATACATCTTAGGGATCTTAAAGTGTCCTAAGGGGTCATAATGGGCTCTAGGACACATTATTGTGTCCTAAAACACCTTAGTGTGTCCTAGATTACCCTAATATGTCTTATGATATATTACCATATATTAGTGTATGGTAAGGGGTACTAAGGGGTCTTAAGAAGTCCTATGACACTATGATGTGTTCTACGTCAAGTTAACAACCCTTATGACACCTAAGATGTAGAGAGAGGATTCCTAAAGGGAACTAAGGGGTCATTAAGGGTCCTAGCACCCCTTATGACCCATTTCTATACATCTTAGGGGTGCTAAAGGGTCCTATGGGGTCATTAGGGGTTTTATTGAGCATTGTTTTTACACAAGTCAACTTGCTAGGATCTCGAGATTTGATTTCCTCTCTTGAAAGAAAAACCAAGTTATTCCCAAGGTTCTCCAGGGTCGGGTTACAACCTACTTGGTTACTCAGTTGAAGATAAATGTGAATGTTCATGAGGAGGCCTTTGCTAGTATGTTCAAGACAACAAACTGCAAAATAACTTTAGTACTTTCTGATATTTTCCATTTTAACAAAGATTGGTGTTTAAAATAGAAAATGCAATTTTGTATTTTCAAGATAATTAATTTCAGATTTACTACAGAATTTAAAGGAAAAGGATAACAAGAAATAAAGCAAATTTCTGAAATGAAATCCTATGGACATAAACTATTGTAAACCCTTCCTTGCGAATTGAATGATAGAGAGATTTGGAACCAGCCCACGAGGTATAAATTAGACAAAATCACAATTCTATACCCAATGGATCCAAGCATTTGGAGAGAAGATGAATTCACTCATGCAAGACATTAAAAATCTATCAAATCATGAGTCCACCAAGATGTGCGCACCCACGACATGGATTTATTGTTAAGACTAATAGAAAATCCCTTCCACGCATTCATTATAGAAAGGTAGATAGACAACAAAAAACTCCAACTAATGTAAACCCAAATCTGAAACGCAACAAAAAAAAAGGCTCTTTGAAAATAATGAACAATGTATGCACACATTCACCAATTTCACATAGATGGGAGAAATTAACACACCATGAATGAAGCACCAAATGTAGATTTTTATTGCATTAGGAATCTAACCTTATTACATTGCTTTTGAGTACAATATATAGAGTTCTAATCTACAAACTCTAAATGCTGAAATTAGGGCATCAAAGAGTCTAAATTAATTAACATAAACTAAACCTAAAACTTTTCTAAAAGGAAACTACCACTAACTAATACTAAACAACTTTCATGGATTTGAAATCCATTTACAACCATTTTTTCCAATTAAGAGGGATCAAACTCGTCAAGAAAATAAAGAAAAAGAAGATGGGGTTTCTTCTGAGAACTTAGAGTCTTCTTCTTGATTCTTGGAGTTCTTCCTTGGAATATTTGTCTGGAGGTTCTTCTTGTGGTGGTAACTTATAGGGAACCCTTAGTCCTTCCAAAAAGGACTCAAGTTAGGAACCAATCTGATTTGGAGTTCAACTAACATGCACAAAGGTGATCTCGCTGGAAACACTTAGAATTCTGGCCTGCAACCTCCACTCCTAAGTTTTTTTAGTATCCAAAAATTGCTAAGTGTTGAACCAACTCTGCAGGTCTGAAAGTGTTGGCCCTTTCAGAGGCCAAAATGAATAAATGTCTAGTAGGTCAAAAGGCCTAAAAATGGAGGGGCCAAAAGGCCAAAAACTACAAATCTTGAGGGGGCCGAAAGGCCGAACTTTGCCTTTGGAGAAAATTTTCTAAGTGTGGAAAATAATTTCCTGCAAAATTCTTGAATGAATCTGAGGCCTCAATTAGGAAAGACTTCCAAATGGGAAGGTCTAAGCCTCTGTATTATCTCTTGAACTTATTCATAGTTAAATCTTTCCTCTTCACTTTTTTGACCCTTCATTCTTGCTTCTCTCTGAAGATGGCCAGTTCAGAAGCAAATAACCTGATCTCTTCTTCATGCTCAGAAATTTTCTACATCTCTTCTTTTGAATAAAACTACTGGTGTAAGGTCTCTTTGATATTGATACCTACCGAAATATCTCTGAATTATTGAACCACTTCTTTTGATGACCGTAAGATATGTTTATCTTCATCCTGGTATAAGTCAAGGCCAATCCCTATGAAGAAAACATCTATCTCTTCTACCCACTCAAAGACCTCCTTTTTCTTTTCTAATATGGAAGCTTGACACCCTTCATAGACCTTAATTACCTTGGCCATATGTTTGATCGAGGTCTCAAATTTGTTGAGCTCTTAGCCCTCATATATCTTCACCAAGATCTGGAAGTGTTGTCTCCTAATTATTTCTAGGTCTTGGAGTGCGGCCTGCCATTTGTTTATCTCAGAACCTAAGCCACCTTCATTCTCCATCAAGTCTATTAAATTTTTAGCCTCGATCAGGATGAACTTGTAAGTTTTAAACACTCATTTGATGGCCCCTTATCCTTACTTCTCAAAGTCATTTTTCCAATTTGCACTTGCTTGGATGAAGGATGGGGTCAAAGCTATCGGTAAGTCTGGGGTGGCCCTATTTTCTATTACAGCCTGTAATGAGGCCTCTTGGAAACTTGGATCAATGGGACCAACCATTTTGTGAATGAACTTCTTCAAAGCCTCATTCTTCTATGTTAAGGACTTTATGGTTTCCTCATCCTTTCTCATGAATCCTAGAGCATGCTTAAGCCCTAAGGCTGCCAATGTTTTTCTCCCTTTCCAAGTGGGATCACCCAAGTCTACTTCTTAGAATGTGTAATATTCGGGGGTCTCTTGTGTCTGAGAAGTGCTAGTAGAAGGAATTGAAACTTGTGCCATCTAGCAACCCCTAGTGTCTTGGGTAAAATATGATATCTTCCTTGCTGGTATGGTGACCTCTGTTTGGTGGAAGGCTTACCCTACCAACATCATACTTATATCTTCCCCCTCTTCCTTAACTGTGTAATCTCTCTTCCTCAGTTAAATCTCTTTATTAAACCAAGTAGTTTTACTAAATGTGGTGATAGGCTCATATGGGGAAACATGAAGGACTGGAGCTTAGCTTGGGGATCCTAGGGTTACCTCTTCCTCTAACTCTTTATCCTTCTCCCTTCCATGTTCACCTTCTCCATGTCCTTCTCCTTCTCCCCTTTCATCTCCTCCCATCTCTTCATCTATTTCCCTATCTGGCCCATCCTTTCCTTGGCCCTCATCTCCTAATGAACAAATCAACACTTCGGTATCATGGCTAGTCATGTCTACCAATGTGGTTTTGGATGATAGCATGGTTTGCATGCTTACTAAATCTTGGGGAATTGGGATGAAGCATGGTAAGGGAAAAAATGGTGGTGGAGTAGGTGTTGGAATTGTGAGTGATGGATTCAAAGTTGAAGGAGGTGGAGTCAACATTGGAGTTGGGAGAGAAGGTGGCGACATAGGAATAGGTGACGGGAGAGAGGTGGGTGGAATAGGAATGTGAGGTGGTGGAGTGGTAGCGGGAGTTTATCCTATGGCTTTATCCCCTATTATGTCTTTGGATGTTGGGGCATCTTGAGTTTTAGGCCCTTGTCTTGTGTTAAAGCTTACCTCTGTGATTGCCATGTTCAACACCAGATTGGTGAAGTGAGTCAGAGGTAGAGTGAGGCTTACTTGAGGCTAGAAGAGTGATGGAGCTCTCATTTCATACCCTATTGTATAACCTAGTGTGTCTTTCCCTTGGTCTGAAGAGCCCTCCAGACCTTCAAAGTCAGATATCTGGAACTCATCTGATCCTAAGGCATCCAAAGGATTGTCTTTTTCTTTAGGATCCTATTTGTGTTTCCTGGTAGTCTCCTTTTCTTTCCTCCACTGAGATATTTTTCGTTTGATCAGAGGTACATCTTCTTCTTATTCTTCTTCTTATGGCTCTTCTTGTATGGTTTCCATATGTGGACATGGAAGTTCTCCTCCTTTTATATGTTTTCTTCCCCTTTTCAGTGGTAGGAGGAGATTGGATAGAAGTGGATGCTCCTTCATCTGGTGAAGCCTGTGATGACCCTACTAGAGGATCGATTTTCCCAGCCATTCTAGTTTTTGGGGATTTGTGCTTTGGATTTGAATTGTACTCTACCACACATTGGTGGCCATAAATTGTGCTTGGTTTCTGCAGTGATGCTTTCTTGTACTTGGGCATGATATATTTTACTCCACATTTCTTATCCACCTTATGGGGTGGATCCGTCAATGTCTTCACTTGGATTTTATCCATCTTATGAGGCCTTTTGATGCATGTTTTAGTTGTTCGGAGAACATGCCTAGTTTAGAACTCAATGTCATCATTCTCATGCTTATCAATTTTTGCATTCAAGATGGGAATGTTGTATATTTTATTTGTAGTGTAAGTGGCCTCCATCACCTAATCTAAATCATGTTCCCAAACCTTTGGGGGAATTGGGGTCTTCAAAGTCTATTGTGTGAGGGTAAGGGACATCATGCAATAGTCCCTAATTCTAACCTTGTGATCATCTATACAATTTATCTAGTGGTCTTAAAGATGTGGTTCATGGACGTAGAACTAACCAATGATATGGATGTATGTGCTTATAGGTTCAAAATGGGGCCGAACTATCTTGTAAGGCTAAAGTGGACAATCGTCCCATTCGAGGGCCAAGGACTTGCAGACCTTCATGTCTTGTAGAGTGTATGGGCCTAGAGAAATAGGGAAATCTCAGCAGTGTTTCTTCTTTTGTTTTATATGTTCATAGGTATCTTCTATCTGCCTAGCCATTTCTAGAGTGATTACCCAATCAGATGGATACCTGGGTAGCTTCTTTGGCTTCAAAGTTGATCCTACTACCCAGATGTATGTGAATATTCCAAACTAGATATAATAGGCCTCAATGGCCCTTACCTTGGCTGCTCCTTCTTCTGGCATCCTCTTTGCAAAATCTCCTTTAATAGATTTGATGATTGCAAAGATGAAGGCATCATTGACTATCTTGTAGTCAGGGCTATCTTCTAGCATATTTTCCCTTCTCATCAGCTGTGGGTATCCAATGTGTAGCCATGCATTTGGATCATTTGTGTTTCCCCTCTTGGTGAGCCCTAGGTAGTTTTCCTATGCTGCTAATAAGTACACTATCTAGGTACTCATATTAAATTTGGGATTGTGTTTTACTATAGTTAGTTTCTCATCCAGCCTGTCATTGATAATGGTTCCCCAATAGAACCTAGACTTGCACCCTGTGATCTTCTCTATCAAGATGATCATCCAATCTTCAATTTTGATGGACTCGGGTAGTCCATACACTCTACTTCTTAATGTCACTGCTACCTAGATATCATCCTTCATATACCCCCTTCTGAGGTCTATTTTATCCAAAAAAAAATTTGCAAGCGGTTTCTTGAGGTAGTTGTCATTAAAGATCTCATATACCTCTTCTCCCTTGTTTCAGAACTACCTAAGGCCCTTTTCAATGAAGAAGTCATAGAACTTGTGTATGCCCTTATGGATGTGGAAGACCTCTTCTATGATGTCTAGCCTCATGTCCAACACCACCTTTCCTTCTATGTTTTGGACCACTCTTTCATCTGGACTATAATAGTTAGAAAGTGTCATGATTAGCTTTGATGAGGAGACAGCTACTAGGTGGGCTGCTATGTTAACCATGCCTGAAAGGACTAGTGAAGTGCAATCCTCAGATCTCCCTACTAGTTGGGAGCATCTTACCAGGAAATCATCCCAGTCCACATTCACGATGTCAGTATTAGTGATCTCAATATGCTTTTTCCTGATCTTAGAAGGGGGGTTGTTCCCCTTGTATAGGTACTTCATTGGTGATGCAATCTTTTTCTCATGCATTCCTGTAAGGAAGGTGCATCTATCAATGTTTTATTGAAAAGGGAATCTATAAAACAAGGAAAAACTAACCAATCTAGGAAAACAGAAGTGGAAAAAGTTCTTCAGGGGTCTGAAATGTCTGAAAGTGCGATAGGATCAAGCAATGGGGAACAAAACCTTTCAAACTTTTCAGGTGCAAAAGTCCAGACAGAACATCAGACTCCAAAAGTCTAAAAATCTGCAAAAGGTAGACAACATCTTCTGCAATTTGGACTTGTCAGTGTTTTGGACATCTCAAAGGTCCAAAATGCGAAAAAGGCCAAAGACACAAAGAACACTTGGGAAACAAATGACTCGACCTTATTTTTGGCCTTTTGAAGACTGAAAACCTGTGATAAAGGTTGCGACAGGGAAAAATGGAAAACCCAAGGGGCAAAAATGAGAAAGGACAAGGACTGACAAGAAAAGGAGAGGCCTCCACCGCAAGGCCAAGGGCACAAAGAAAACCCTAAGGACATGGGGGCAAAGGTGCACTGGACTAACAAATACCCAAAATTCAAAAACCTAAACCTAAAAGTGAAGAAGGACAATCAAAATAGCAAGAAAAACTACCTCTCAAGAGCTAGGAGTGGAGGATGAAGGCAAGAGAGGCCAAAGGTGTAGAGAAATTAGCCACAAGGAGAGAGAATGATGAAATGGAAAAGTCACAGGGAGCACAGAAGATGCAAGAGGAAAAACTCAAAGTGAAGATCATTTAGGGCTTCAAGCCTTTATATATCCTATGGAGGATGTCAGCACCTTTCAGTGTTTTAGAGTCTGAAATACTAAAAGGTACGAAGGTTCTGTCTTTCATCCTTTCGGTAATTTTAGAGGATGACAACACTGAAAGGGTGAAGCTTTGGCCTTTTGGTCATTTTGGAATTTCAGAGGACTTTAGGTCCTCCGAAATGCTGAAAGGGAGAAAAGGTCAAAAAGGTGTCTTGACTTGGCTTAATAGGCCCATAATTAGACCCACTTGCAAGGAACTAAAAAAAGGGGGGCAGACTCAGAAGACAAAAAGACAAAAAAAAGTGGGGTCCCCATGGTTAGAGGACCAATATGGGGTGTGTGTTATGGACCCACAATAAATATCCCTGACAAAAGGAGGAATGACCAAGGCATTTCTTCATCATCAAGACTCTTCTGGATTACAACTTTGCAGTAGAAAAAAAATCAAGTGATGTCCATGTTGACAACCTTTCAATGACTTCCATTTTTGAATTTTTCTGATGGTTTCCCAGTGTTTACTCATGTGTGTTCATTTGTTGAACTTTGATTATGGTAACCAAAATGTTTTCCAGCTGTTCCCAAACTTCATCATGTAGACCAGGGCTTCCTGGAAAGAGCTTTTCTGCTAGATAGGCGTTCATATCACCGAAAATGCTTTCCCCGAATCCCAAGTATAACCTTTCTCTACTAATAGCCAAGAATTCATAGCCCTGATAGAGATTTTCATGGTCACCCTAATCTGTTATGTCTACTAGGCTATAAAATTTTCTTAAGAGTTATGTTCTTTGGACATTCGTTCTTATTTTCTTCTGAGTGCATGAAATGTATCAAGATTTGGATGTATGTGTATTCCATGTGTTTAGGTCCATATTTTCTTCTTTGATTTATCTAAGTAGAGATTAGGCTATGCCACCCAGATTTCACACTTGTGACCTCTTCGGGCCACTTTTCTTTTGTGTGCTCTTTCTTCTCTTTCTTTAGCTATTTCTTTCTTTTGCTACTGCCTTCGCATTCATTTAGACTTGGGTTCTAGGATCGGTGGGTACCCTAATCCATGCACTAAGGTTGGTTGCAATTGAAAAACACACAAGAAACCAATGTTCTTGGGTGCCAATTCTAAGTATATTTTGGTGATTTGGACGACTAAGCGTTCAACCTCTTCCTGTTTGTCAATGATAGATGTCACCACTTTGTCTTTCAAAGTGTTGTCTACGCTGTATGTTGCCTTGGAGAATTTTACTAAGAAATACCTCTACTCCTATTTAGGAACCACTTGGAATGAATCCAAGACACACTTGATCCAAAGTAAAATGAGCCTCAACAAAAGGAGGAATAAACACAGACAGAAAAAGGACTAACGGCGAGGGTGATAAAATAAGGAAAGAAAACAAATAAAGAAAAAAAAACTATGATACAAGGGATGGAAGGCAGTCCCGCTTAGGATCCAAAGTAATGTTTAAGGAATTTCCCATTCAGTGGCAATGGGTCCAAATCTCCATTTAAGGTTTTGATCCTAAAATTGTTCTCCCCCAAGATCTCTGATATCTGATAAGGGCCTTCCTGCAATTTTTGGAATTTGGTGTGGCTTCCCGACTTTTCTTTAGCCTTATCCCACATGAGGACAAGGTCAAAGATCCTGAAGGCTTTAACGGTGGCTCTCTTATTGAACCACCTCTTGACTACAGTTTGATGCTTTGATATATTCTCTAGGGCCAATGTTCATTTCTCCTCTAGGTTGAGGAGATTCATGAGCCTAAATTGCACTCTATCTTCTCCTCCCACATACTGGTCCATAAATCTCAAAATTAGGATTTTCAAGTTCATAGGGAAGACCAATTGAAATCCATAGACTAGTGGGTATGGGGATGTCCCTAGGGTTCTCTTTATCCTTACCCTATCATTCCACAATGCATACTTCAACTATGTGTGACAATCATGGGGATTGTCATCTAGGAGGTGTTTGATCACTTTCGTCAAGTTTTTGTTGGTAGAATTTGCTACGCCATTGTCTTGTGGATAGTAATTTGAGGAGAATTTGAGGATTACCTAGTTTTCAAAGGCCCATTGCATGAGCTAGGTAGAGGAGAAAGAGGGAGCATTGCAACATACCAGATAAAATGGCATTCCAAACCTAGTTATGATGCACTCCTCTAAGACTTAATTACGACTTCCGTGGTTCAATTCTTCAGTGCTTGGACCTTCATCCAACATGTACAATAATTGGTGCCCATCAAAATAAATTTTTTTCCTACAGATGAAGGGGGGTTAATCAATCCAACAAAGTCTAAGCCCCATTGCGTGAATAGATGTACCTCATATACCGGTTGTAAGTGCATTTCTAGATTTATCTCCCGGGTTGCACTCGTTTGGAAAGTGTGGCATGATCTCACATGTTCGCTAGTGTCTTTGAATATTTTTGGCCAAAAACATCTTGCTCTCAGGATTTGGTGAGTAGTTCCTTCAGCTGAACCATGCCCTGCCCATATTTGTCATGAAAATCTTCTAGGACTTGTTTTGCTTCCATCCTATCCAGACACCTGAGGTACAGACCCTCATAATTGTGTTTATACAACTGGCCATTCTTTAGCATGTAGGAGCTACTTTTTATTTTTATATATCTTCTTTTTGAACTATTCATCCCCTCTAGGCAACGATTCTGCAACAGGTAATAAACTATGTCTTGATACCTTATATCAGTAACAACACCTTGATTGGTGTAGGTCTAGAATACTAGACCTTCTTGAACTTTAGAGATCATTTTTGTTAGGCCTTGGCCTCTCACTAATTTCATTAGCTGGATCTATAGGTCAAACTCTTGGAGGATTCCCATCCATTTCCATCTTCTCTCTCCCAACTCATTCAGCATTAAGAGAGACTTGACAGCTGCATCAGGGACTATCCTGAGGACTTTTCACCTCAAGATGTAGTGTCACAATTTATTTACTGCTTTGACAAGATAAAATGACTATTTATCCAAGTTGGGGTACCTGATCTCAACATCCTTAAAGGGGAAACTCATGAAGGCTATGGGTATTTCACCTTCATTGTCCTTCTTCTGCATTAGGATTCATGCACATGAGTGCTCTGATGCAAAAGAATAGACCTTGAAAGGGTGGTGTAGTCAGGGATGATGAGGACCAGAGCCATGGAAATGGAACCCTTTATCTCCTCAAAATATTTCCTTACAGGGGTAGTCCACTCAATCTTAGAATCCTTCTTGAGCATGTCGTTTAAGGGCTTTAGTATTTCTATGAAGCCGCTAATGAATTTCCTTATGAAGTTAATCTTCCCAAAGAAAGATTTCAATTATTTGAGGCTATGAGGCGACATCAACTTTAGAATGGATTCCACCCTTTTGTAGTCTATGACTATCCCATTTTCCAAAATAATATGCCCCAAAAGCTTGCCTTCAGTTACCCCAAACACACATTTCTTGGGATTGAGATAAATCCCATATTTCTTGAACCTTTGAAGGTATTTCCTTAGATAATCTATGTGGTTAGTTCTTTGCTTTGAAAAAACTATGAGATCATCCATATAAATGATAATGCAATTTCCCACTAGCCCCTTGAAGGCTATGTCCATTTCCCTTTGAAAAGTGGCCCTAGAGAATCAGACCAAAGGGCATCCATCGGTAGGTGAATGTTCCCCATTTGGTTATGAATTTTTTTTTAGCTTGTCCTCTTCATGTACCATTACTTGATTGTGTCCTAAGTAATATTCCAAAAAGACATCATCTAAGATCCATTGACTATCTGCAATACTTTGTTAAGAGACAGGAGATGGTAGTTGTCTTTCTGAGAGGACTTGTTTAGGTTCTGGAAGTCTACGCACAATCTAATCTCCCCAGTCTTCTTTCTTACTGGCACTAAGTTTAGGACCGAGGTGGAATGTCAAATGGGAAAGATGATTCTGGCATCTAGTAACTTCTGGACTTCCTTTTGGATCAATGGATCTGTAGTAGGGTTCAGGGGTCTTTGGCACTGTCTAAAAGGTTTGGAGTCTGGTTTTAGAGGAATATTGTGTACTATGACCAAGGTTTCATATATTTTTAGTTCTTCATAGCTCTAGGCTATGACATCTTGATATTCAGTGAGGAGTTGGACCATTCTTTCCTTTTCTTCTTGGGTACCCACTTTGTCGATGTGAACTTCTCTTGGTTCCTCTTCTGTGCCAAGGTTGTATGTCACATTCTTTACCATCAGCTGCTACATCTAGGAATCTTTTCATGGTTGTCCCATCACTCTCAAAAATCCTTTCTAGATCTACCATCCCTTTTGGTATGGCATTATTCCTCAAGTTTATGATGCCTTGATCATTGAGATCCCCAGGGTCAACTATTTCTTCTTCTTCTTCCTTCTCTTTGTCTATGATCTATTTTTTGAACACACTAGAGCACATGATGAACTCAAGGATGTGTTGATCATCTTGGAAGACCTAGAAATTAGTGATGTTGTATGGGATGGCCAGGGCTGCGATGAGTTCAAGTAAGAATTTCTTTAGCTTAGACTTCTCCATTGGATCTAATGAACTTGTAGATATTTCTAAGGCATCGATGACAACATTTTTTCTCCATGGGATGGCCTTGATGTTGAAGGCTTCAAATTCATTGATTAAGTCCCATGCCCTATTTTGGTAATCTAAAAGACTCTTATCATTGAAAGAATACTCGCTATGGACTTGTTTGATGACCAGCTATGAATCTCCTTCCATCGTTAAAGCTTTTATTCCTTTCTCATGAGCCAAGAGGAGTCCACGAACTAACACCTCATATTCTACAACATTGTTAGTGCACCAAAATTTTAATCTGTATGTAGCATAAAAGGACTTACCTCTTAGATTTATGAGTTTGATCCCCGCTCATGTTCCTTGTTTGCATTTGGAACCATTTAAGAATAATTTCCATATATATTGTTGTTTAGTAGGGCTTGACTTGATTGGGGCCCCCTTGGAAAAAACCGTGGTCTTGAGTTTTTGTTCTTTCCCTTCATCACTATCTGAGGAAGTTAATTCTTCTTTCCTTTCCCTCTAGATACATTTGGGATCATGGAATTTAGCACCTACTTTGCCTTTATCATTTAGCAATCCTTTGTAGGGTGGACATGCTCCATCATCAGAAGTACTCTAGTCACTAAGTATGTTTAGGATAGAGCTTTTGTTATCTGAGTCTTGTAAGGAAACTTAGGTGCGGAAACAGCTTCCTACGCTAATCTCTATAGGAAAGTATTGTGCAAATTCTTTTCAATCCTTACAATTACAGATTCATTAACTACTTTAACAAAGATATTGCAACCACATAC
>MU223547.1:3991558-4032331 GCA_018584345.1 Thuja plicata | reverse complement strand
CATGATCTCCTTACACACAATTCAAGATGCCGACACATCAACATTATTTGCAAGAAATACATTTTACAAAACAAATAATAAGAATAGGAATTATCCAAGGTTGAGACACCTTATTCCTAACATGTCTGACCCACTGTCTTGGTTCTAGTTTGGAGTGTCTGGACTAAGTGGGCTATCTACCTCTGGTAAAGTGTTACTCTTATCTCCCACTTCAAGGTTTTCCTAGTTTATTGCAGGCCCCCAATACTCTCTTCGGTAGGGAAATTTGAGCTAATACTCTCGACAATGATTCCTAGGCCCTAGGGCATAGGAACTCTGAATGGCTAGCCTAATGTAATCAACACTACCCTAGTAGAAACAAGATGTTAGGATCTAGATCTTGAACTATATGCCTAAGGCTTGTTGTTGTACTGTCACTAAAACTTTGGAAGTTGTCATCACCAATGTGCAACTCCAGGATACCTTGGATAGTACTGTGGTATGATTCTTCCCCTTCTCAAAACTAAAACATGAGGATGTTGTCCATCTAATAAGTGCCTAAATCAGTCTGTGTAAAGAGAAATTCATTTGGAGAATTATACTTTGTGATCATCCTTTTCAGTTTGGGCTCAGCATGTATCCTGATCTGATTGTTCAGCCCCCTCCATGGTAGCCACAAATGGGTAAAGTCAGTGGACATCCATCCCCTTAGACATTGGGTCCATTCTCAACTTAACATCACCCCATAAGTCTCAGGGATGTCCACTATGTGCACATCAATGTGTTCTTGTATTCTTGGATGGGAAACTAACTGAATGTGTACATCTTTGAGCACGATGATTACTTTGACTTAAATTTTATCAAGTTGTATCACTACTTGGTTCATTATTTGGGGAACCATCCCCAAATTTTGGAAAATTGACAAGGGCATAAAATTGCATGAAGCTCCTAAATCAATCAAGCAATTTTGTAAGTTATTTCTGAATATCTGCAAACTAAGTAAGAATGGTGGCACCTCCATCCTATCTTTGAACATAGCAGGGAAATCCTTAGCAGTGTTGACATTAGATGTGGATTCTCTTGCACCACTAGCTGATGGAATCTTCTTTGAATGGTACAGAGATTTAAAAGGGCTTTTTTCTGAGAGGGACAACCTTGCAGCAGTTCAAACATAGATATGTTTTCTTTAGTCTTCTTCAGTTCTTCAACCACACTATAGTTGTCACTTGACCATGTCGTACCTTTGTAACTAGGAAATGTGTTTGATGGAGGGGCCATATGAACATTTGGGCCTCTAGGAAGCATGGGGTTGTTTCTAGCCTGAGGATCTAGTGGCGTTGGTTTCTTTCTGAGAGGTATACCATTGGTGAGAGGTTCCTTTCTGCTTCGTAAATTGTATGATTTATGATGGTCATTTTAGAAGGCATGCACTTCAAAATATTCAGGCCCATTCTCCTTTTGAAATGGGAACACAAACTCTTCTTCCCCTGCATAGGTATCCAAGCTTCCCTCCTTCCCAGACTCATAGGAATCAAACATCATAGCATTAAATTATACAAGTGTCTCCTCTGGATTCTAAGTGTAATGATCATAGGCATTGTTCTTATACCTTTCATTACTTTAGCATTGGTTTGGATCCCTAAAAATTTTTTCTTCCGAAGCCTCATATGTGTTAGCAATATCTACTGGGATGCTACCATTGTTTGGTAGGGTGTTCCATGGCCTATTGGGCCTCTGCTGCCTGAATGGTTTCTCTTGTGTAATGTTGTTGTTGTAGGTATTGAAACTCCGATTTGGATTCTCAGGATAGGTATTCGGACTAGCAGATGTCCGTTGGTATCCACCTAGGTTTTGGGATGGATTTAACTTCATCTTGGTGAGCTTTGAAAAAATTTTCTTCATGGCATGCAGCTCAGAGGCCATGAGAGTATCAGGTTTGGTTTGGGGCACAACTCTTTGATCCACAAACATTTTTTTATGAGCTTCATAGCCTAGGTAGGTGATGGGTGGTGGTAAAGTTGTGAATGGTTACACTAGAATTAGATTCAGCGGGGGTATGTGGGTGACCAAAGCTTGATTATTCACTAAAAATGGATGTGGGGCAGTGATGTTGTTAATGATGGGCATGGTTGTGAAGTTCCCTTCTTGTGGATCCATTTGTTGTGCAAATTTAATGGCCTCATTGTACACATTTTTCCATTGTGTCTCTATCAGTAGGGGTAAGCCTTCTTAATAAAATTGAGGTGAAGGGATCCAGAGGTTTGAGGTAGACTTGTATGATAGCAGCCCCTGGTATAGAATAAGGATCTTCCAGCTTTTCATACATTTTGTGGAAATGATGATTGAACATAGAGATGGGCTCCTTAGGATCTTTCCTTCTTGTTATGAACTGAGGATGTGTCATAGTTGGATCCACATACAACTTGAATTAATTAAGAAATTTGGTATTGAACTCATTCCGTGCAAAAATAGACCCCCGTGGCAAATTGAGGTACCAAATTTACACAAATTCCCCCAAGTGTATGGTAACAGAAGTCAAATAACATCTTGGTGGGTGATCTTCTTACGATTGCAAATTTATTTGAATGCATGAATGTTCTCTTCTATTGTCCTTGATTCGCCATATATGAAATGTGTGCAAAAAATTTCTTGGTTTTTGGGTAACTCATGGAGTTGCCCAACAAAATTTAATGGTGAGTTTTGTGCATTGGTGAAGAAAGCCATTGGATGAGGTTGTTGCATACTCTGATTTTGTAAGTTTTGATTTTGATTTATGGTTGTGAGAATAATTAGGGAAGCAATGTGGGATTACTATCCAAGCAGATTCTGGGACTCGATAAGATGGTGAGAGGAATTTTCCTTTGTCTTCCCTTTTTCATTGCAATCTCTACGATGATGATTGAGTTCAAGGAATTCACCTCTTTTCAGAGATGATCTAAGCACTCGCTCGAACCTCTCTGGAGAGAAAGATCCAATGTTATGCATCTTTTTAGTCTTCAGGCCCTCCTTCTAGCATCACTTCTATTGAGAGCTATTTTTAAACAAGTCAACTTGCTAGGATCTCGAGATATGATTTCCTTTGTTGAAAGAATAACAAAGTTATTCCCAAGGTTCTTTGGGGTCGGGTCACAACCTACTTGGTTACTTAGTTAAAGATAAATATGAATATTCATGAGGAGGCCTTTGCTGGTACGTTCAAGACATCAAACTATAAAATAACTTTAGTACTTTATGATATTTTCCATTTTAACAAAGATTGGTGTTTAAAATAGAAAATGCAATTTTGTATTTTCAAGATGATTACTTTCAGATTTACTACAGAATTGAAAGGAGCAAGGTAACAAGAAATAAAGAAAATTGCTAAAATGCAATCCTACAAACATAAACTATTGTAAACCCTTCCTTGTAAATTGAATGATAGAGATGGATTTGGAACCAACCCACAAGGTATAAATCAGACAAAGTCACAATTCTATACCCAATGGATGGAAGCATTTGGAGAGAAGGTGAATTCACTCGTGAGAGATATTCAAAATATATCAAATTGTTTGGCCACCAAGATGTGCACACCAATGAGATGGATTTATCATTAAGCCTAATAGACAATCTCTTCCACGCATTCATTACAACAAGGTAGATAGACAAAAGAAAACTCCAACGCATGTAAACGCAAATCCGAAACACAACAAAACAAAAGGCTCTTTGAAAATAATGAACAATGTATGCACACATTCACCAATTTTGCATAGATAGAAGCAATTAACACACCACTAATGAAGCACCAAATGTAGATTTTTATTGCATTAGGAATTTGACGTTATTACATTGCCTTTGAGTTCAATATATAGAGTTCTGATCTACAAACTATGAATTCCAAAATTAGGGCATCAGAGAGTCTAAATTAATGAACATAAACTAAAACTAAATTTTTTTTGAAAGGACACTACTACTAACTAATACTAAACAACTTGCATGGATTTTAAATCCATTTAAAAATAGTTTTTCCAAGAAAGAGGGATTAAGATCCTCAAGAAAAGAAAGAAAAAGATGGGGTTTCTTCTGAGAACTTGGAGTCTTCTTCTTGATTCTTGAAGTTCTTCCTTGGAATCTTTGTCTCAAGGTTCTTCTTGCAGTTAGAACTAATAAGGGACCCTTAGTCCTTCCAAAATGAACTCAAGTTAGGAACCAATCTGATTTGGAGTTTAACTTTCATGCACAAAGGTGATCTCACTAGAAACACTCAGAATTTTGGCCCCCGACCTCCACTCCGAAGTTTTTTTAGTATCCAAAAATTGGTAAAGGTTGAATCAACTCTAGAGGTCAAAAATTTTTGGCCCTTTTGGAGGCTGAAAGGCTGAAAGGATGAAATGTCTAGTAGGCCGAAAGGCCAAAAATTGGAGGGGCCGAAAGGATGAACTTTGCCTTTGGAGAAAATTTGCTAAGTGTGGAAAAGACTCTCCTACAAAATTGTTGAATGAATATCAATTGGGAAAGAATTTTGGATGGGTAGCTCCGAGCCTTTTTATTACTCTTGAACTTATTCATATTTTATTTCTTTTCTCTTCACTATGTTGAACATTTGTTCTTGCTTCTCTCTAAAGATGGCCAATTGAGAAGCAAATAACTTGATCTCTTCTTGGTGCTTAGACATTCTCTGCATCTCTTCTTTTGAATAAAATAGATGGTGTAAGGCCTCTTTGGTACTAATACCTGCTAGGATATCTCTAAATTGTTGAACCACTTCTTTTGATGGTTGTAAGATATGTGTATCTTCATCCTGGTATAAGTCAAGGCCAATCGTTGTGAAGAAAACATCTATCTCTTCTACCCAACCCAAGACCTCCTTTTTCTTTTCCAATATGGAAGTTTGAAACCCTTGGTAGACCTTAATTATCTTGGCCATACATTTGATCAAGGTCTCAAATTTTTTGAGCTCTTCGCCCTCATATATCTTCCCCAAGATCTGGAAGCATTGTCTCTTGATTATTTCTAGGTCTTGGAGGGAAGCCTGTCATTTTTTTATCTTAGAACCTAAGCCACCTTCATTCTCCATTAAGTCTATTAACTTTTTTGCAATGATCAAGATGATCCTATAAGGTTTAAACACCCATTTGATGGCCCCTTCTCCATACTTCTCAAATTCATTTTTCCAATATGCACTTGCTTGGATGAAGGAAGAGGTCAAACCTGTTGGCAAGTCTTGGGTGGCCCTATTTTCTAATATAGCCTATAATGAGGCCTTTGAGCAACTTGGATCAATGGGACCAACCATTTTTTAAATGAACTTATTCAAAGGCTCATTCTTCTTTGTTAAAGACTTTATGGTTTCCTCATCCTTTCTCATGAATCCTAGAGCATGCTTAAGCCCTAAGGCTACCAATGTTTTTCTCCCTTCCCTAGTGGGCTCACCCAAGTCTACTTCTTTGAATGTGTTATATTCAGGGGTTGCTTGTGTCTGAGAATTTCTAGTAGAAGGAGTTACAACTTGTGCCTTCCAGCAACCCCTAGTGTCTTCGATAATATAGGATATCATCCTTGCTAGTATGGTGACCTCTGTTTGGTGGAAGGCTTTCCCTACCGATGTCATACTTATATCTTCCCCCTCTTCCCCATCCATGTAAGTTCTCTTCCTTAGCTGAATCTCTTTAGTAAACCAAGTAGGTTTACTAAATGTGGCGACAGGATCATATGGGGCAACATGGAGTACTGAAGCTTAGCTTTGGGATACTGGGGTTACTTCTTCCTCTAACTCTTTATCTAGTTCCCTTCCTTGTTCACCTTCTCCCTATCCATCTCCTTCTCCCCTTTCATCTCCTCCTATATCTTCTTCTCTTTTCCTGTCTGGTCCATCCTTTCCTTGGCCCTCATCTCCTGAAAAACTAATCAACACTTCTGTATCGAGGCCAGTCATGCCTACTAATGTGGTTTTGGAGGAAAATAGGGTTTTCAAGCTTACTAACTCTTGGGGATTCGGGATGAAGCATGGTAAGGAAATAGATGGTGGTGGAGTAGGTTTTGGCATTTTGAGTGGCGAAGTCAAAGTTGAAGGATGTGGAGTCGATGTTGGAGTTGGGAGAGAAGGTGGTAGAGTAGGAATAGGCAATGGGAGAGAGGTTAGTGGAATGGGAATGTGAGGTGGTGGAGTGGTAGCGGGGTTTTCTCCTACAGCTTTATCCCCTATTATGTCGTGAGTTGTTGGGGCATCTTGAGTGTTGGAGCTTACCTATGTGATTGGCACATTCTACGCCAGATTGGTGAACTGGGTTGGAGGTGGAGTGAGGGTTACCTGAGGCTAGGAGAGTGATGGAGCTCCCGTGTCATACCCTATTTTCTAACCTAGCGTGTCTTTCCCTTGGTCTGAAAAGCCCTCCAGACCTTGAAATTCAGATATATAGAACTCATCTTATCCTTAGGCATCCAAAGGATTGTCTTGTTCTTCAGGATCCTCTTTGTGTTTCTTGGTAGTCTCCTTTTCTTTCCTCCTCTGAGATCTTGTCCTTTTGATCAGAAGTACCTCTTCTTCTTCTTCTTCTTCTTCTTCTTCTTGTGGCTCTTCTTGTACAGTTTCCAGTTGTGGAGACAAAAGTTATCTAAGTTTTATATGTTTTCTTCCCCTTTTTGGTGGTAGGAAGAGATTGGATATAAATGGATGGGCCTTCATATAGTGAATCCTTTGATGACCCTACTAGAGGATCTATTTTCCCAGTCATTCTATTTTTGGTGCTATGTGCCTTGGATTCAAACTATATTATACTACACGTTCGTGGCCATAAACTATGCCTAGTTTCTGCGGTGGTTCTTTCTTGTACATGGTCATTATAGATTTTACTCCACATTATTATCCACCTTATGGGTTGGATCCATCAATGTCTTCATTGGGATGGATCCATCTTATAAGGCCTTTTGATCCATGTTTTAGTCGTTTTGAGCACATGCCTCACTCAAAAATCAATGTCATCATTCCCATCCTTATCAATTTCTGCATTCATGATGGGCATCAATTTATTTGTAGTGTAAATGGCCTCCATCACCTCATCTGAATCATGTTCCCAAACCTTTGGGGGAATTGGGGTAAAGGGCATCCTGCAATAGTCCCTGTTTCTAACCTCGTTATCATCTATAAAGTTTATCTAGTGGTCTTCAAGATGTGGTTCCTAGACGTAGAACTTGCCAATGATATGGATGTATGTGCCTATGGGGTCAAAATGGGGTCAGAATGTCTTTTACAATTTAATTGGACAATCATCCCATTTGAAGGCCAAGGACTTGCAGACCCTCATGTCTTGTAGAGTATATGGGCCCACAAAAGTAGGGAAATCCCAATAGCATTTCTTCTTGTGTTTTATATGTTCATAGGCATCTGCTAGCTACTTGACCATTTCTAGAGTGATTACCCAATCAGATGGATACCTGGGTAACTTCTTTGGCTTCAAATTTGATCATTCGACACAGATATATGTGAATTTTCTAAACTGGATATAATAGGCCTCAATAGACCTTACCTTAGCAACTTTTTCTTCTGACATCCTCTTTCTAAAATCTCCTTCAATGGATTGGATGATTATGAACAGTGTTTCTTCTTGTGCTTTATATGTTCATAGGAATCTGCTAGCTGCTTGACCATTTCTAGAGTGATTACCCAATCAGATGGATACCTGGGCAACTTCTTTGGCTTCAAAGTTGATCCTTCTACCAAGATATATGTGAATTTTCTAAAATAGATATAATAGGCCCCAATGGACCTTACCTTAGCAACTTATTCTTCTGACATTATCTTTCTAAAATCTCCTTCAATGGATCAGATGATTACAAACATGAAGGCATCATTGACTATCTTGTAGTCAGGGATATCTTCTAGCATGTTTGCCTTTCTCATCAGTTGTGGGTATACAATGTGGGGCCATGCATTTGGATCATTTATGTTTCCCCTCTTGGTGAGCCCTGAGTAGTCTTCCTGTGCTGCTAATAAGTACACTATATGGGTACTCATATAAAATTTGGGATTGTGTTTTACTGCAATTAGCTTCGCATCTAGTCTGTCACTGATAATGGTTCCCCAATCGAACCTAGACTTGCGACCTCTAATCTTCTCTATCAGGAGGATCATCCAATATTCAAGTTGGATGGACTAGGGTAGTCCATACACTCTACTCAGTAATGTCACTACTGCCTAGATATCATCCTTCATATACCCCCTTTTGAGGTCTATTTTATCTAATTTGTTTTTTGCAAGGGGTTGCTTGAGGTAGTTGTCATTAACGATCTCATATGCCTCTTCTCCCTTGTTTCAGAACCACCTAAGGCCCTTTTAAATGAAGAAGTCATAGAACTTTTCTATGCCCTTTTGGAGGTGGAATACATCTTCTATTATGTCTGGCCTTATGTCCAGCACCACCTGTCCTTCTATGTGTCGGACCACTCTTTCATCGAGACTGTAATAGGTAGAAATTTTCATGACTAGCTCTGATGAGGAGATAGTCACTGGTTGGGCTACTACGTTAACCAAACCTGAAAAGACTAGTGAAGTGCAGTCCTTAGATCTCCCTACTAGATGGGAGCATCTTACCAGGAACTCATCCCAGTCCACGTTCCCTATGTCGGTATCAGTGATCTTAATATTCTTGTTCCCGATCTTTGAAGGGGGGTTTTTCCCCTTGTATATGTACTTCATTGGTGACACAGTCCATTTCTCAGGCATTCCTGCAAGGAAGGTGCAAATATTAGTGTTTTATTGAAAATGGAAACTATAAAAACAAGGAAAATGTTCTTCAAGAAGCCAGAAATGCAGATTTCATACTCTAAGCCCTTTCAAGATTTTGGACATCATAAAATAGATCAGGGTCTGAAAGGTCCAAAAGTATGAAAGGATCAAGCAATGGGGAACATAACCTTTCAGACTTTTGGGGTTCAAAAGTACAGATAGAACCTCAGACTCTAAAAGTTTGAAATCCACAGAAGGCAGACAACATCTTTGGTGATTTAGACTTGTCGGTGTTTCAGACATCTCAGAGGTCTGAAATGTCTAAAAGGCCAAAGACATGAAAAACACTTGGGTGACAAAGGACCCAACCTTGTTTTCAGCCTTTCAAAGGCCAAAAACCTGTGAAAAAGGTCGCCACAAGGAAAAATAGAAAACCCAAGGGGAAAACATGAACAAGGACAAGGATTGAAAAGACAAGGAGAGGCCTCCCCGATAAGGCCAAGGGCATAAAGAAAACCCTAAGGACTTGGGGGGAAGGTGCACTAGACTAACAAACACCAAAAACAAAAAATCCTAAACCTAACAATGAAGAATGACAAACAAAACATCGAGAAAACCTACCTCTCAAGAGCTAAGAGTGGAGGACAAAGGAAAGAGAGGCTAAAGGGGCAGAGCAATCAGCCATGAGGAGAAAGAACAATGAAACAGTGAAGTTGCAGGGAGCACAGAAGACGTAGGAGGAAAAATGAAAATTGAAGATCATTTAGGGCTTCAAGCCCTTATATAGACGCACAAGGAAACACTGAAAGGTCTGAAGGTTCAGTCTTTTGGCCTTTCAATGATTTCGGAGGCCGAAAATACAGAAAGGGCCTAGCTTTGGCCTTTCAGCCATTTCAAAATTTCAGATGACTTTAGGTCCTCCAAAATGCTGAAATGGTGAAAAGGCCAAAAAGGTGTCTTGACTTGGCTCAACAAGTCCATAATGAGACCCACTTGCAAGAAACTCAAAAAAAGGGGGGGTAGACTCAGAAGACCAAAAGACACAAAAAGGGGGGGCCCATAGTCAAAGGACCAACACGGGGTGTGTGTTGTGGACCCACAACAGGTTCTAGGAAAAATTAATGTGCCATAGGACCCCTTATGACCCCTTAAGAACCCTTACCATACATTAGTGTATGGTAAGGGGTCCTAAGGGGTCTTAAAGGGTCCTACAACACAGTAATGTGTCCTAGGACCCCTTAAGACCACTAGGGACCCTTACAACCTCTTACAATTCATTATCTTATTGCAAGGGGTTGTAAGGAGTCCTACAACATAGTAATGTGTCCTAGGACCCCTTAAGACCATTAAAGACCCCTTAGCACCCCCTACCATTCATTAGTGTATGATAAGGTGTCCTAAGGGGTCTAAGAAGTCCCACAACACATTAAAAACCCTTACAATCCATAAGATTTAGAGAGAGGGGTCCTTAAGGGTCCTAATGGGTCATAAGGCATTCTTGGACACATTAATGTGTCCTAGGATACCTTACTACCTCTTAGGACCCCTTATCATACATCTTAAGTGTCTTAAAAGTTTGTAAGGGGTCATGAAAAGTCCTATGAAACATTAATGTGTATTAGGACTCCTTAAGGCCTCTTAGGACCCCTTGCCATTCATTAGCATATGGTAAGGGGTCCTAGGGGGTTGTAAGGGGTCTCAGGGTTCCTAGGACACATTAATGTTTCCTAAGACCCCTTAACAATCCTACTACCCCTAAGATGTAGAGAGATGGGTCATAAGGGGTACTACGATATATTAATTTGTCATAGGACCCCCTAGGACCCCTTACCATGCATCTTAAGGGTCCTAAAGAGCCATAAGGGGTCATAAGGGGTCCTAGGACACATTAATATCCTTTACCATTCTTTAGTGTATGGTAAGGGGTCTTAGGACACATTGATGTATCCTAGGACCCCTCAAAAATCCTTACAACCCTTAAGATGTAGAGAGAGGTGTCTTAAGGGGTCATAATGGGTCCTCACCTTCTCTCTCTCTCTCTCTAAAGAGTCCTATGACTATTAATGTGTTCTAAGGGGTTATAATGGGTCCTAATGTTCTATAATGGGTCCTAAGGGGACGTAATAGGTACTAAGGGTTCCTAGGACCACTTATAACCCATTAGAACCCCTTAGGAAACAATAGGACACATTAGAGCCCATTAGTGTGTCCTACAATGATTAATAAATTTGAAGGGGTCCTAAGAGGTCCTAATGTGTCCTAAGAGATCCTAATGGGTCCTAGTATGTCCTAAGGGGTTTTAATGGTATCTAAAGGGTTTTAGGAGCACTTAGGACCAATTATGACCCCTTATGATACAATAAAACCACTTAAAACTCTAAATAGTGTCCTACAGTGATTAATGCTCTCTCTCTCTCTCTCATGGGTCCTATGACTATTAATGTGTTTTACGGGGTCCTAATGAGTCCTAATGTTTCCTAAGGGGTTTTAATGGGTCCTAAGGGTTCCTAGGACCACTTAGAACCCATTATGGACCCTTATGTAACATTAGTACACATTATAACACATTAGATCCCATTAGTGTGTCCTATGATGATTAATGTGTTCTAAGGGGTCTTACGAGGCCCTAATGTGTCCTAAGGGGTCATAATGGGTCCTAAAAGGACCTAGGACCATTTAGGACCTATTATGAGCCCTTATGATGCATTAAAACCACTTACAACCCTAAAAAGTATCCTTAATCAAGTCAAGGGCTTAGGTTATAATCAATAGTCCACTAAGAATCACATTGAAGACAGTGTGTTGATTCCTAAAATTTGGCTAAGTCTAAAATTTCCTAAAAACCCTTAAAATATAGAATCTTTATCATAACTCCTATGAAGCTAAAACCACTCTCAAACATCCTAAAAGTGGTTTGGCAAGGCGTGTTGGGATTTCTTCCTCCCTCTCTTAATCATTTTCATAATGTTACATAGCGCATACGCGCCATAGGGAGTATGCACTATAGTGTGCACGTTTTATAGTGCACACGCGCTATTGGCTTTGATTGGCCAAGCCTTAGGCTTAGGCAATCAAAGCCATAATGCATGCTCCCTATAGCGCGTGCGCACTATAGGGCATACGCCCTATTGCTTTTGGGTGACCAAAAAAAGTTTGGCACCTTTTTGGTCCCCCATCTTCATGCATATAACCCCATTAAATTTCAACTCTGATAATATTCTTTAAATTGAGTGCAACTAATTTGTATTGGCTAGATTTACATGCATTAATGCCAGGAACAAAACCAAAAAATCCTCGCAAAGCTCAATTGTGGAGAAAACATAATATTATCAACTATCCTCATATTCTAGCCCACTATATGTATTTAAGGCATTCAATGTTTAGAAAAGAAATACTAGAAAAAGGTTTGAATATTAAAGAATTTTGGTGCAGATATGAATGGCAACATAGGGGATCACCACATGTGCACGGTTTATTATGGTTACATGGAGCACCAAATATGGATAGTATTGATTGGTCTAATGAACAACAAATAAAGGTGGCTGAAAGATATTTTCATTCCATAATTCATGCGTGTAATCCAAGAGTAGATATTTATCAACGAAACATACAGGTAGAATCATAATTTACTTAATATATTTATGTTAATTAATATCTGTCAAAATACCTACTACAAAAGCTATTAACTTACATTCATATTTTATATCTTGGACATTTCACAATTTTGGTCAACATCCATCTCTTAAAAATACAAGAAAACTTGTTGGAATGGATTTTCGTCAAAATTATGAAGAAATTTTGAACACCGTTCAAAGATATACAATGTGTAAAGAGGCTGCATGCTTAAGGAAGAAAAAATGAAAAATGGTTTGCATGTATTCCCTTTTCTAATACAAAATTTAATATATAAATTGAAGATGTTGTTAGAAGAAAATTCTAAATAAAATTCATTCATATTGAATCGTAGGTACAATGCTCCTTGCGATTTAAATTTGAATGGATCAAAATTATATGAGAACACTGAAAATGGTGAAAAAAAAATTGAGGTAGCAAGAAATGATGACAAGGTCAATTCTCACAACCGATACATACTTCAATTGTGGAGAGCTAATATAGATTGGCAACCAGTTCTGTCAAACTATGCAGTGATAAAGTATATTGCCAAATATATTATGAAGGAAGAGAAGAGCTCAGAAAGCTACAATGAAATGCTCATGTGTCTTGCAAATATAGATAATCCTGATGATCTATCTCAACAAAGGCATATAGAAATTTTATGACTGAAACTATTATAGAAAGAGATGTTGGAGCTCAAGAAACATGCCACATGCTATTAGAACTTCTAGTGGTTGAGAGTAGTATAATATTTGTTAATCTAAATGTTGTGAAATATTCAAATCTATTTTTGTACATGATGATAATAGTAATGAAGAACAAACAAAATCAATAATTGATGGATATAGAACAAGGCCATTATCTATGGAAGCTATCACACTCATAGATGCAGGTAGATCATGGATATATAATCCTAGAAGATGAAGAGATTAAAAAAATGGGAGCCTAGGGAAAAATAAGCCATTGCCAGGGTGTTTCCAATGTTCTTATCCATCCCTTCATGTGAATCAGAAAAATTTCTTGATTTCTCTTTCTCTGAATTATTTCTTTACAAAACTTCTCATAACATAGAGAGAGATATTGGAGATACCAATGACTCCATAAAATCAAACTGGGATTCATTCAATTATATCCCTTGGCATGTTGAATGAATGATAATTGTAGAAATTAATGAAAATAACAGTGACTTAGAAAGTGAAAATAATGAAGTATTACAAGAAAACACTACAAAGCATGAATGGATAATCATATCTAGACTACATAATGGCCAAATAATGTAGGTTTCAGAAATAGATATGTTGGGAAGAAGGGATATTGATAGGAAAACAATTTGGTCTAATGAATATCAAGGTGATGAATACACAACTCAAGCAATAAAGTTTGTCAATATGATGAGAGATAATGGATGTCTTAAAAATGAAGATATACCACAAGATGTCAACTTTGCAAGTCTGAGTGACAAACAAGAAAAGGCATTGAACATAATTATGTCACACTATGAAATACATGAAAATGGGTTGCAATTGTATATGATAATTCAAGGAACAATAGAAATGGGAAAGTCATATCTCATTTGCGCAATCAGTGAAGGTCTTCACAATAATTCAATGCCCAATAAATCCCCCCTTCTATTACTTGCAACAACTAGAGTTGCAAAATTTAACATACAAGTGTCCATAATTCATTCTAATTTAAGAATTCCAATAAAGGATTTTAATCAACTCGAGGGAACAAGACTGACAATTTTTCAAGAAGAAAGGTCACACATCAAATATATTGATTGATGAAATGAGCTTCATTGGAGAGAAAATGCTAGAGAACATAGATTCTTGACTTTGTCAAGCTTTCCCGGAAAATGTGAATATAAACTTTGGAGGTATGTGTATAATTGCAATGAATTACAATAAAAATTTCATATTATATTAAATGAGATTTATATGTAATAATTCTCTATGTTTTCATTATATATAATTTTTAAACATGTGTTTATATAATTGACAGGAATTTCAATGATTTTAGTTGGAGACCTGGGTCAGTTGCCTCATGTTAGAGATAGGTCAGCATATGCAAGTAATAGTCGAGCAAAGCTATTGTGGGAAGACTTCAGAACTGTGGTTACCTTAGACAAAGTATTTAGACAGGGTGGAGAAGACATTCAACAAATGAATTTTTGTCAACTATTGACAAACTTAAGAGAAGCAGAGCTAATGTCAAGAATAAAATCTAACATCACTAAAAAAATTAATGAAGACTTTGACAACAATGTTCATTTTTTCTCCACAAATGATAATGTTCAAATCATAACACAGAAAAATTATATTCTCTTAAAGAACCTATTGCACATAGTATTGCAACAAAAGTTGGAACTATTAATTTATCTGAGGGAAGTTATCATGATGAGCTTGATATGAAATTATTAATTAGTAAGAATGCAAGAGTGATGTTAAATTCAAATCTGTGGATAGAAGCAGGTCTTGTAAATGGTGCTTTAGGATATATTCAAAATATTGTCTACAAACCTGGAAGTATGCTTCGAGAACTACCAACATATGTCATGGTTAAGTTCGATAGTTACTCTCAAGTACCATTTAATGATCAAAATCCACAAACAGTTCCTATTAGTGCAAGACAAAGAGGTTTTGTGGTACAAATACCATTAAGATTGGCTTGGGCCTTGACAATACACAAATCACAAGGTTTGACACTAGCAAAAGTGGTTGTTGATATAGGACCGAATGAAAGAACAAGAATGACATTTGTCGCCATATCTCGTGTAAAGTCTTTAAAAGGACTAAGAATAATTCCACCCTTCACATATGATCGTTATAAAAAAGAATAAGGGAAAACAACTTTCAAGACAGAAAGATGAAGAAAATAGATTAAAATCTTTAGAAATAAGTTGATGTACTATATTTTCACAAATGAAAAAAAATGATGTCATCATTTTTAAATTTATCTACGTTATTTGATAATAAATGAAACTCATTTTACTTTGTAAAATCCAAATTTTAATCAATCTAATTTGTAAAGAATGTTTACATTCTAGTTGATTACTTTAAAACTACAAAATTCAATATTAAACATGATATTCATGTTTCAAATATCTATAACCCTAATTCTACCTTTAACCCTATAAATAAAAGTAAGAGTGATTACATCTCTAATAACTTAGGAAAAATTAATAACTTCATTTAAACTATAATTTTAATTGCCAAACCCTAACCCTACCTGTAACTCTAATCCTCCATGTAAATGATCAACAACTTATAATTCTAACATTAACGATATCGCTATGTGTAGGTGTAATTGTGATCCATATGTTCCTAATATGATTTTAAAATGATGTTCAATGATTAATATATGCTCCATAATCATGTGACAAACATGTATTCCTGCAACAAGTTAGATGGATCAAAAAAAGAAGAAAATACATGTGTGAAGATAAAATTAACCCCTTTTCCAAATTAAATCCTAAACCTTAATCTAAATGGACACTAAGACAAATGAAACACTAACCTTAAACAAAATTAAATCAAAATATTAAATCAAGTTGAACCCTCACTATCAAACATAAATTAAATCTAAATTCTAAATCAATTTTGACCAACTATAAAACTAAACCAAATCAAACCCTAACTATAGAACATATTAAATCTAAATTATAAATCAAGTTCGTTTGTAAACCCAACACAAGACCAAATTGAAACAAAACTCTTAAATTAGGCTAAATAAAATGCTAACCCTAAAACTAAATCCAATTAAACTCTAACTATAAGCCTAATTAAATATGAAATCAAATTAAACCTAACACTTAAATGATTTAAACGGTAACACTAAACTCAACTAGACATGCCCTGCAAAATTGACTCATATGAGATAGATGGTAAATAGGGAGAATATTTGGAGAGAGAAGGGAGGGGAGAAAGTGAACGAGAGTAATTAGGGGCGACAAATGTATGAGAGAGAGAGAGAGAGAGAGAGAGAGAGAGAGAGAGAGAGAGAGAGAGAGAGAGAGAGAGAGAGAGAGAAAACTACCCATAAATCAAATACTCAATAAATTAAACACTAACCCTTATGAATTTAAATTAGTAGTAATTTGTGTAATCCCAACTCTAACTTCAATTTTATGTGTAATCTCTACCCTAAAACTTTAACCAAATTTAGTACTAATCTTAACTAAACTTAAACATAACTTAAATTGAACCCTAATCTAAAACCAAGGTGAACTACTAACCATAAACCTAATTGAATACTAAATTAAACACGTACCCTGAAGAAAATTGAATCCAAATCTCTAATTAAAAGAAACCCTAACCCTAATACTAAACCAAATTGAATCTAAACCCCTACCCATAGCCAAACCTTGAACCTACTTCAACACTATACCAAATATGGTTCAAAACAAGGGTTAGAGTTTGATTAGGGTTATGTTTCAATTAGAGTTTAATTAGAGTTATGATTCTCATGAGAGGCAAGATTAGTGCTTAATTTTATTTAATGTTAGGGTTTAATTTGGATTTGGTATTATTTTTAGTTAGAGTTAACATTAATTTAAGGTTAGGGTTGTAGTTTAATTATGGAACATAGTTGAATTACAATTAATAGCAAGGATAGGGTTGGGGTTAAATTAGAGTTACAATTTAATTAGGGTTAGGATATGAAGCCAAATTGAACCCTAAAACTAACACTTAACATAATAAAACCCTAATCCTAAACCAAGTTGAACATTAACCCAAATATAAACAAAATTGTACCTTAATGCTAAATGTAATGGGACCCTAAATCTAATCTAAATTAAACCTTAAACATAAAAAAATTGAGCCCTAATCCTATTACTAAATTAAATTTTTAAAATATTATATATATGTCGTATTCAAAAATTTGTATTATATAAAATAAAATATATAATAAAATTTTAGAAAATTATCTTATTACAACATTTATAAAAATAAATTATATTATATAGTAAATTATGTAATTTAATTCTTAGGACTTGCCCCTCCCAATGCTACTATATATATATATAGATATGGAGGCTTTAATTTACTTTATAAAAGGTTTCACATTTAAAAATTAAAGTCTAGATATCTTGGGCTTTCTTTATATATATTATATAATATATAATATATATATAACTAGTTTTAATTTTACTTGTAACTTATAATATATTACTTAAAATTTTAGCTTTTTATTTTTAACTTTAATATTTTACATTAGGATAATAGTTTTAATTTTTAAAACTAAAAAATAATTCTATTATATTTTTTAATCTAAAAATTTAACGTTGGTACCAAACTTAAACATTAAAAAAAATTGAAATCTATTAAAACCGTAAAAAATATATTTATAACTTTTTATAAAAGTATGGAGAAGATGCTATCCTAGTAATTTTTAAATAGTGTTGTGAGGATGTTTGGAGAGTCTAATTTTAAGTTGCCATTGTAGACATTAATGGTTCAGTTCAAATCTTTTTTTTTTTTTTTAATAAAAATAAATGTAATAATGACATAGTTGAAATCATATTTTGATTATAACATATGTTTTCTTCATCTAAATCTTATAGATTATATTAGCTCTAATATAATTTTAAAAATATATTTACATTAGTATATAGTAATATTTTTACTTCTAATACACCTAAAAACAAAAATTATAAACATTAGTATTTCTTCTCATTTCTAATTTTCTAAATTCTACTATATGATAAATTTAAATTAATTAAACTAAATTTATTAATTTTTATTTTAAAGGTACATAATAATAATAATTAACTAAATATATTAATTAGCCTATTAAAAAATTCTCATATTATTATGACAAAATTTCACAATTTCTAATCTTTAACACTTTAACCTATATATATAGATGAACTCATTTATAAATTTTACATTTCAATTGTTTTAAAAAATAGTCTAAAAGTTTTAAAATAAAATAAATATTATTCTTAGAAAAAAAATATTTCCAACTACTCATGTTTCACAATTTTCCGTCGTTGACACTTTTTCGTCTATTAGACGATGCTCACAATGAAAAGCCTATCGATTTAATCATATTAAATACTTTAAAAATGATATTAATTTTTTTATCACTAAAGATACTTTTTATTGTTGTCTTGTTGCAATGAAGTGTCACATACCAGATATTGATTATATTATAAAATTGAGTCTCTTTATGAAAGGGATACTCCACTATGATTGTCGTCAACCACTTTTACCGTCCATCGTGTTTTAGTGTCGTTTTCCCCTAATTTCCTCTACTCGCGTTTATGCGGGGAAGAACTAAATCCGCACTTTTCGTTTGCTTAGAATACCTCGATTGCAGCAGCTAGTGCAAAAATGTCTTATGTTCTTTAAGTGTTATTTTTTCTAAATATGTATTGGTGGTTGACAAAGTTCTTAAGTGGTATTATCTAAATATATATTGGTGGTTGACGAAGTTCTTAAGTGATATTTTCTATATATGTATTGGTAGTTGAGAAGGTTCTTAAGTCTATTTTCTAAATATGTCTTGGTAGTTGAGAAGGTTCTTAAGTCGTATTTTCTAAATATGTCTTGGTAGTTGACAAGGTTCTTAAGTGGTATTTTCTAAATGTGTATTGGTAGTTGAGAAGGTTCTTAAGTCGTATTTTCTAAATATGTCTTGGTAGTTGACAAGGAATAGCAAAATTATTAGGGTTTTAATTATTTTTATAATTTGAGTGATCTTTAGAGGAATATAGATAAAGTGGATATATGTTATATAATGAATTATGAACTTTTATTTTAAATATATATTAGTGGTTGAGATGGAATGGTAAAATTATTAAGACATTTTTATTCTTAGTCTTTTAGATTGATTTAAAACTAGTATAGCTATTTTTAGAGAAATAAAGTTGAAATATGCATATGTTTCATAAAAGTTATTGAACTTTATTCTAAATATACATTAAGGGTGGAAATGGAATATAGGTAAAGTAGGTGAATGTTTTACAATGAGTTATGTGATTTCTTTCTAAATATGTATTGTGATTGAAAGAGTGGAATATTGGTAAAGTAGGTGATTGTTTTATAATGAATTACATGGTTTCATTCTAAATATGTATTGTGTTTGAGTTTTGCACCCTTTAGATTGATTAAAAAACTACTATACCTATCTTTAAAGGAATATGGATGGTAAAGTAGGTGAATGTTTTATAATGAATTATGGGATTTCATTCTAAATATGTATTGTGTTTGACTTTTGCACCCTTAGAAGGATTAAAAAAGGAGTATACCTAACTTTAAAGAAATATGGATGTATGCAAATATCATATGCACTCATTATCCCACTTGAAAATTACTATAATATTATATCATTTCTAATAATTGTTGTTAAGATATAATTATGTTTAATATAAAATTAAATGCTTTTTAGGTTTTTTCCCTCTATATATGAGTCTAATATCCTTTGATGTAAATACATTTTTTTATTGATAAGTGATTTTACATGTTTATGATTAAATTTTAAAATTTTATATCAAATTATTTTTGTAAGAGTATTATGAAAAGATAGTTAATAAATTATGAGATTTTATACTATATTTTCATTATATTATAATTAAATTTTCTTAAGTTAATAAATGTTATTTACTAAAACAATATTTACTTTAGAAATATTGACAAGAAGATTATTTTTTAATATGCCCTGTTTGTGTTGTAATATGATTCATTAAAATATATGTGTAATTGTGTTTATAAAATGAATTACATTGATAAAACATAACTAAATGTTAAATTTCATTCTTAGCCAATTGTCAAGGGTTCTAGAAATATTATTGAAAAAGTGTCTTAGATTTTGGTTCTTTTCAAACTGTTAGTACAATTGCACATGTTTTTTAAATTGCTTCGAGTTCCTTTTAGGAAAAGATTCTAAATTTTCCTTTTCCCACAATTTTTATTTTGCATGGGAACACTATACTGCTTAAATTTAAGCAGAAGGTTCATTTAAGCAGCCGCATGGGGACATGGTATTAGACTGTTATTACACTTCTACATGTTTTTGAAACTGCTTCGAAGTAATAGCACATATATGTGTAACATTTTGGCTTTATTCCAAGTGAATGCCCTTCAATGGATAAATGACCCTGTGCAGCCTGACCAGTATGAAATGGATCTGTTCATGGCTGCCTTAGATATTCGGAATTGGGTGATAATGACTCCAATGTATGCAATGTCTAGTATGATATTACATATATTCTAATAGTCTTTTGTATTGGGCAAGGATTTTGGGTTTTCTTTGTTCTTTCCCCATTCAACCCTTGAATCAGTTTATATTCTATAATTAATATATAGTGATGTGACCACTTTTGCTTTATAAAAATATGAAAAACCAGCACATGATATCTGGAGAAAAAAGATGAGAATGATTTTTTTTTTAAACAGTATGAACAATTTTGATACTGTGAGTTGTCATATTATAACTTTTATTTTAACATCATAACGTTGAAAAAGAAAACTTTAAAATACTTTAAAAATAAGGAATCTGAGTACCAAAAGAAAACTACAGACTTTATGCATTTACTAAAATGTTCAATCTGAGTTTACTATAATTGCACAATCAACATCATAGAAACTATTACAAATTTGTGGAAATATTCCATCTTTGTCTTTTCATACACAAACAGCACTCTATTTAAACATGAATGCACATAAGCAAATCGCATTATACTCATTCATTCAGATCGCCAAGTATGGGAATTCTGAACTTTTCTGTTATTCCAATTTCTGCAAAAATTGCAACTACCATAATACCAAATTCTGTCATATTTTCTCAGAGGCGAATCAGTAGAAATGCAAAATGCCATCTTTCCACAAACTCCGGAGGTGAAATGCTGTCTAGTTTTTTTTTAGATCATAACGATTTGGAAGATAAAATTAGTGGACAGTTTACAATGGAAGATTTTTATTCAACATACATATTTCATATTATAGTTTTTAAGATTTCTGTTAGGTTTTTACTATTGGAATCATTTTACAAGTTGTAATTCTATAATTGATGATTAAAAAAATTAATTTGAGGGAATGTAATGTTTTCGATTTGATTAAAAATTTGTTTTTATCTATACTTTAAATGTAAGATTTTTAAATTTGTACTCATATTATTATCATTTATTCATAGGATCTTCTATTTCCGAGTTCTCTTATGGTAAAACTTCCCTTCAAGCCGTCAAATCAACAAATACCAGTACACACGAAACAGATTCTTCCAAGGTGAATTTATAAATATAGAGTCTCACGCACTTTAATTTTATTATTATTTTTTTCTCATTTTCTCGAGAATATGGAATAGATGGGACTTTCATAATGGTTAGAGAGTACAACTACACTAACCACTTGTAATGCTATTTTGTAGTGACTAAATTCACATCCTTGTAACAATAATCATAGACGTACAAATAAATTTTTTTTAAAATATAAATTTATAAGGAATGACTTTGAAAACCATCATATGTCTATATTTGATTTAGTGATTGTGCATTTGGTTATTTACTAGGTTGTTCAAATTGCTTCTACTTTTGAGTGTATAGATGAAGATATTACGAGGATACGACTTTTGTTTTCTGAAATTGAGAGAGGACATACATATGTTTCGCCCTATGACACAGCTTGGGTAGCCATGGTCCCCTCTTTGGAAAACTCTCGAGTACCACAATTCCCACAATGTCTTTTATGGATATTAGATAATCAACTATCTAATGGATCGTGGGGATTATCAAACTTGCCTTATATTAAAGACCATCTTTCTCACACCTTGGCATGTATTATTGCACTTAAAAGATGGAATCTTGGCATAAAACATGTGAACATGGGTAAGACTAAATTTGAACTATAAGGTGTGCATTTTCTAAAATTGTCTTTTCATTTCACTATTAAAATTATATTTTTTTAAATATCAATATAAATAATCTTAGATGTGTTTATAAGATTTTAGATCACATTTTACTCTTGTATAGGTTTAAGGTTTATAAGAGAAAATATTGGACAAATAACCAATGAGGATTGTTATAATCCCATTGGATTTGATTTGATCTTCGCTGCAATGTTAGAAGATGCAATAGACTTGAGCTTAGACCTCCCATATGATTCACCTCCTATAGAATTGATGCTTACTAAGCGAGAAAAAATTCTAAAAAGGTAATTTTTGCAATTTGCTTATTAGTTCAGTACTTTTGAATCCTAGTAATTATCTTTGTTTAATCTTATAATTTGAATATTGCTTTCATTTTTGCAGCATAGGAATAGATCATATGAATGAGTATAAATCATCCTTGGTTTTCATGATTGAGGGTATTCGGAATATTGTTGACTGGAATAAAGTGTTAAGACATGAGAGCAAAGATGGCTCACTCTTCAATTCTCCCTCTGCAACTGCTTGTGCTTTAATGCATACTAGAAAATCTAGTTGCCTTATGTATTTGAATTCAATGCTAGAAAATTCACAAAGAGGAGGTTGGTGCTTCAAATTTTCTATATGCTTTGATGATGTTTTATCATATTTATGTACATTCAACATGCAATTTATTTTGTTGGTGCAGTGCCTAGTGTTTATCCCATGAAGTTGATTACTGGTCTTTCAATGGTGGATACATTGGAAAGGCTAGGCATAGCAAGGCATTTCAAATATGAAATAAAACAAATTCTAGATAATGTTTATAGGTAATTGATAATTCCTTTACTTATTACGATTGGCTAATATAGTTTCTATACTTCGTATCCATTTTCTCTAAAATCAATATTCTAAATGGGCAGATGCTGGAAAGAGAATGACATAATCCAAGGAATATCTTCAACATCAGACATAATTAACATTTGTATCAACTTTAGGATTCTACGATGGAATGGATATGATGTGTCTCCAGGTATTTTGAAAAAAAAAATGCTTTTTTTCTATTTTTTTTATTGTCTCATATTTTTCTCTATTAGACATGGGTACCAATTACGATGGATACATAATTTTGGTCATGGTAGTTTCTAAGTCAAAGAATAATTTAATACTATATTTGAGAAATGCATAGAATTTGTAGACATTTAATGTGATGCATCATACATTATTTTTAGTTTCATACTAACGAAATCATCACTCATGCAGATGTCTTTCTCAATTATTTTAAGGATGATGTCTTCCTACAATCTATAGAAAAGAGTGGCCAAGATGTGAAAACAATGTTAAATTTGTACAAAGCATCTCAGCTAATGTTCCCTGGTGAAAGAATTTTGGAAGATCTAAAATTCTTCTCCCAAAACTATCTCGCGAAAAGTAAGGAAAAGATGACAATGGATATCAAACATGCATTCCATGAAGATCTCTACAAAGAGGTAAGGGTGGTCCCACAATAGTGTGTCCTACTTTTTGGCCAACTTTGACACTGAGATCAACATTCTGAGAAAAAACTTCACTTTTGAACACCTATTACTGCAAAACTATTAGGAATTTGAAGATGATGTAAACTAGAGTCTTTTAGAATTTTATTTCTAGTTTCTAAATATATTTAAAAAAAAAAATTAAACTCAGTTAAATTCATTTTTCCTTCTCCTTCGAAAAGTGGTTTCTGTGAAAAAATAATATGTTTAAGGAGTGACTGTCACTTGGATCAACATAATTGTTTTTTAAAAATATGATAATGATGTAAATATTTCAAGGTTATTTTTGTAACTTCAATATCTAAAGGATGCAATTGGTTTCATTCATTTTGGGTCAATATTTCATACGTTATTAAGTTCTAAAGTGGCAGTAACTGTAATTTAGACATAAGGTCACTTGGATCGCTCTAACTTGATATGTATATATCAAATTTTTTTTATTTTTTTTCATAGAAATGTAACACAAATACTCCTTTCCTAATTTACTATTTTTCCTGAAGCGTTGAAAATAGAGGTTGCTAAATGGACAGACAACCTCTGTTTAATAAAACTAAAAATAGAAAGTCGCAATGAAATCAATATATATTAAAATCATAGTCATTGTAAAGCTTGTTTTGAGTAGAATAATATTCTATTTGGGTTTTAGAAGATTGGTTTATTTGGTCCTTGATTGAGACCTTCAAAGGGCAAAAATTTGTAGAAATTTGTTGGCTTTGGAGAGAAAGGCCAAATTCAGGGGGTTCACTTGAACACCCCTTCTAGCGATGGGGGTTAGAGCAAATTGCTTGTTTTTTGTTCATTCACAGGGTTTACTCAAATTGGGTATAGTTTGAGAGAACCCCCCATTTCATCTAGTTTGTGTGAAGGGATATTTTTCCCTTCTCGCGAACACCCCCATTCGCTCGAAGGGGTCAAAAATGAAAAAAATTCATCCGCGTGATTTTTCTTCGTGCCTAAAAGTGGGATACAACTTTATGAGATCACCCATAACTAAGTTATTTTTAAATTGTAAATGACTAATGTATTAAATTATTATTTTCATTGAGTTATTGAGGCTGGATCCATTTATTTTAGGTTGACTATGCATTGGGTGTCCCTTGGGTGGCTAGTGTGGAGAGAATAGAACATAGAAGATACATTGAAACATATGGATTTGATGATATTCGGATTGGAAAGACCGCTTACATGTAAGTTTTGATGGAGTTCATATTTGAAAAACATATCTATAAAAACCTTTAATTACTATTTTTAATAATTATATGTTTCTAACTAACTTTTCTTAAGAAGGCATTGTAATTATTGGGCCTTTGATTACAGGATCCCATGTATAGGCAAAGCCCATCTTTTAACATTGGCCAAAAGGGACTACAATATATGCCAAAAAATATTTCAGGAGGACTTGAAAAAGTTGGAAAAGTAAGTATGCTTCTTTGAAATTACAATAGGAACAACAATATTGGTATGAAAAGGTAAAAGTTTGAATAGGAAAAATTCTAGTATTGTTTCGGTTGGATCTTTGGGTAATATTTTGTCATTAACATTTCTATTATTTTTATTTTAAAATTTTAAATTAATATTTTGATTATAGTATTTGAATTAATTTTATGATCTCATCTAAACGAACATACATTAATCAAAACACCATGAATATGATAAATTTATAATTAAATTGATGTCTACAATAATAGATCATATGTAGATTGTAATCTCGACGACCTAACATGAAAACCTTATAAGTACACTAATGCGAGTTTACCTTGATGTCTACAATACAGATGGTATGTAGATTGTAAACTTGGTGACCTGACATTTGCTCGACAAAAGCTCATATTCGCCTATTTTAGTGCTGCCGCAACACTTTTTAGCCCTGAAATGTCTGTTGTGCGCATCATATGGACAAAGAATCTACTTCTGACACTGGTAATAGATGATTTTTACGATGCAGGAGGCTCCAATAAAGATCTTAAATGCTTTCTTGAGGCTATTAGGAGGTAATTTTATTATGAGTATCCAAAATTATTGAGCTAGATAGATATCACAATTATTCAAAATTAATTTTTGCATGAAATTCATTGTAGAAGAGTGTTAGGGTTTAACTGTACATTCAATGTTTTAATTTATTTATGTTATTTATTTTAAAATATACTAATAAATGAGTTCCAGTGAATAAGATCATGTAATTTCAAATGATACACTTATATCTAAACAAGTCAAAATTTACAATGCTATGTTTAAACCATTTTAGTAGAAGATGAGATACCCCGAGCTACATATGCAAAGAGGAGTAACTAATTACTTGCTTCTAATGTGTTTCTATTGTAGATGGGATCCAACGGGGATATACAATTCTTCAGAGAATGTAAAAATTTTGTTCTCAGCAGTATATAATACTGTCAATGATATTGCCCAAGATGCTCGAGTTTTTCAAAGTTGGGATATCGGCACCCATTTAAGAAAAAATGTATGTATTTTTTTTGAATATAAACTAACAATTATATTTATAAAAATAATCTGTGCATACGAAATTCATACCTTCATGAAATTAGTATTGTTCCTATCAATTCAACTTCAAAATATGCAAAATTAAGCTTAATTGAATCAAATGAACAATGAGCATCTCATGGCTCTCTAATTAGGAAATAAAATAGCATGATCTCAGCTCAATCATCAATAATGATAGTCGTAATATGATAGTTGATAAATATTAATGCCTATTTAGCTCCAAAATGCTCACTAAAATATAAATTCTACATGTAATTGCTATGAAAAATGATGCTATTTGCCTATAGTGATGATGCTTTGCTTCATGAATGTGTGTCTTCTTATTTTGCATAAAAAAAGGCTTTTCTTTAAAGGATTTTCCAAGGGTATGGGGTAGAGTTGATTAAACCATAGTTAAAGCTTGGTTGAATTAGGGGTTTCAAATGGTGAGACCATTTAAATGGTGGTTTAAAATAAGGGGACCAAATGAGTGGTCAAGATGCAACTCCAAGATGTGTGACAGAGAATCAATTTGACTTGATTCATGTGAGCTCCCATTCTCAATCCTCATTGGTTGATTCAATTTATCCCATGTGATGGATGAAGAAATTAAAGGATTTAAATAAATGATTTAATTGAATTTATTTAGCCATGTGCACCCTTGAATGGGTTGGAATTAATTTTATTTTAACTATGCAATTAATTGATTAATCTCAATTGCACAATTATTTGATTTATTTCATTTAATTAATCGAAAGGCTGTTAATAATTCAATTAATTTCTTATTTGAATTGATTTGCTCACTTCATTCCTGTTTGATTTATCTTGACCAATTTTAAGTGTCAACATAATCTATATAAAGTATCTTGAAAAATTATTTTCTTGAATAAATAAAACATCACCATTAGAATAACCCTCGAGACCTCTTTGTGTTTTATTGATAGTGGTACATGTTGGCGAGCTCAATGATGAAGGAAGCTGAATGGGCTAAAACTGGATATAAGCCATCAATGCAAGAATACATAAAAAATGGAGAAATATCATTTGGGGTTGGACCCATGATTTTTGGGTCAATATGTTTTGTAGGGCCTGAAATTTCAGAGCAAACCATCCATCATCATGAGTACAATAGTCTTTTGCAACTCGTAAGTAGTTGTGGGCGGTTGTTGAATGACCTTCAAAGTGACGAGGTAATGAATTCTTTATTAAAATTAAGTTGTGTATTAGTCATTAATTTTTTACAATTTATGCTCAAGTTATTAGTGATATATGAGATTATTTTACATCAATTTTGGATTAAATTTCACCATTTATCATCAAGACGTAAAATGAGAGCTAGAGGAGAAATTGGTTTATTTAGCTCTCATTTTACACCCTAACATTAAATAATGAAAGATGATATGAAACATTGATAAAAAAAACTCACAAAATTAAATTCATAATCAACACAAATAAATTGTATTAAACAAATTCATCCTTTGAGAAGTGCTGAAAAATAAATTGTTCTTGTTTCTTTCAGAGGGAGAACAAGGAAGGAAAGCTCAACATTATGTCATTGTTCTTGAGAGAATACCCAGAGGCGTCTGTTAAGAATGCTACTGAGTGGATTAGGCAAACAGTGAACGAGAGTACATTAAAATTACTGAAAAAGTTGGTCCAGCCCAGTGTTCTCCCTCGTGATTGCAAGCAGTTGTATTGGGCTACACTTAAACTTATCCAACTATTCTACCTTAAGACCGACGGCTTCACATCTCCCTCTGAAATGCTTGAAAATATCAATGCAGTTCTTTTTGATCATGTATTATAAAATCTGAAATAAAATTTGCGAACAAGGTCAATTACTTCTATTAACAAAGTGTTGGAAGACATTCTTTGTGGTACAAGTTACAGATTTGTATTGAAGACAAAAATATTAAGAGTATATTGAGAAGGGTAATTTTTTTTATAAAATATGTAATGTTATAAATTAGATAGAATATTTTTAAAGAGTTAAAACAATTAAATTGGTCATTTATATAATGTCAATCATATAATATCAATTTTATAATACATATTTTTTTTTAGTTTTAGTTTGTTTGTGTATTTTTGTTGTCAATGTATATTTTGATATAAGTGGATTTACTACTAATAATAGTTTCAAAAATATAATAGTAGTTGAACTAAAAATGTTTTTGTAAATGGTATAGGAGTCTAATCATTATGTAAGTGATTGGAATCTTTTTAGATCTGATTTAATAGTCAAGTTGTGTAATACTCTTATTCAATCATAAAATGTCTTAATTGATGAGATGAATTGTTACTATTGAAATGTGTTAAGATGAATAAATTGATTTCTTCCCAAGATGTATAGGGTGGAGAATGACTTCTTAGAAACAACAAGTTAGTTATCTTATATTGCCTTAACATAAGTATAGAAAGATCATTTTAAAAATAAGAGGAAATATGCTAATCCTTATTTTTCAAAAAACAAGTAATAGATGAATTGATATTTTCCAAAAAAAAAAAAGAGTATACACATATACATACATATATGTACACATACATGTGTGCATGCAACAATCTTCTTTGTAATACCTATGGTTACACGTGAATTGAATAGCATATCTTTGTTACTTAGATCTTTAGTAAATATTTTCTTACCTATCCTTCCTTTGTTATCATCATGTTTGGTACCTTTATTTGTAAAATTGATGATAAATGTGGGAATCCTTATAATTTTTCACTTCTAACATGCTTATTATCTCAAGTATTGAAAGAATCATAATTATATATTCTCATTCAATAATAATTATTATGTTAAATATATATTTTCATGAGAACAAATATCCTCTACCTATATCACAATTTTGTAAATAAAATTTTAAATATTATGTTTTATGCTCCTGTAATACCCACCCCATAGTTTATTTCAGTTATTGGTGCAAATTTTTTTTAGGCCACATTTTATGAGCATTTACTATAATAGTTGGTTGGTGATGTTTGGATCTATGAATCTTATATCATGTGTTAGCCGATAGATTGTGATGATGTTTTCATGATGTTATTTCTTATATGTGGATATTAGATATATGATGTTACTTACCCCATACTTGCATGTGTATGGTTAGCATATATGTATTATGTTTCTTGTTGGCGTGTTTGATGTGGTAGAGGACGGAGACGTAGTTACTCAAATTGTGAGATCCACACAATCGACCAATCCCTGTAATTGTTTATTATTATTATTATTATTATTATTATATATATATATAGGATGTACATGTGTGTTCTTGTGATGACAGGTTTGCAGGTACATGACATTGTCTTCCCTGAATTGGCAGGAGTGAGTGTGTCCATATTTGTGTCTCAAATGTTAAAAGAGGGGAGTTAACAGTCAGACCCAAAACCTTACCCAAAACCTATTTTATCCTATGATTGGGAAAGAATCAGTTTGTCTTCCCTACCTGAATTCATCCAGGGGACGTAAATTCATGGATCCCTTCTTGTTGAGTCGTTTGTGTTTTGATTTGATTGACTTCTTTTGTGTATTGTTATTTGATTACTGTGCTTCGTCACTTTATGTGAATTAATTTGATTATTAAGGATAATTGTTTAAGTAGTAAGTAATTATATCTGTATTTATGTTGGTTTAATTAATTATTAAATGTAGGGTATTTAATTAATGAAATTAATTAAATACCTATGTTTAAATAAAGAAGTTTAATTAAAAGTTGAATTATAGAATATCTAGATTTAATTAAGTATTTAATCTAATTATAAGTTATTAAAGCTCTTTTTGATTTATTTAAATATCAAATATTTATCTAATTGCTTGCACATTGCAATTGATTAAATTGAATTATAAATTATATTCAAGTTTTTTTTTTAAGATTAAAATATGAGTTGCACAATAAAAGAGAGTTTTTATTTTATTTAATTATGATTTTTCTCTCAAAAAAAAGAGGAAAAAAAAAAGTTGAGTTAACTTTCTGCCTTTTCAGGATTAGGGTTTCTTCTCTTTATGAAGTAATTCTTCTTTTCATTAAGGGTTACACACACAGGTGTTTTTGAAGGATTGAAGTTTTGGGATTTTCTGGTATTTTTTTGGTGAAAGTGTTTTGCTTTGAAGGCTTGGGAGAATCTCTGGAATCATTATTTCTAGGCTATTGTTACTCCGGTTCAGTTGTAGAATTCGAGCTTGGAGGATTTTGGGAATCTCTATTTCAGAGCATCACTGTTCAAAGACTGTCAGTGAATTCAAGGTAGGGTTTCAAAACCTTCTTGCAAATTTATAGTTTTTGAAAAGATTATTTTTTTTGTCTGAATGATTTTTGCATGTTTTCATTATAGAGGGTAAAATTGATTTGTATTTAAATTTTCAGAAAAGGGATTTTTGTGCTAACCTAGAATCTATTTGAAATAGTTGAATAACTAGGTTATTATTTAGAACAGTTGTGAATATCAAATGCTAGAAAACCCAATACAAATTACATCCTATTTGATTAGTAGGTTTTCTAAAAATATTTCTAGATTCAATTAAGTTTTTTAAAATTTTTTGTTTAAAAAACCTATGGATCTACATTTACAAAATTAAATTTGTCTCAATCAGACATTAGATGAAGAAATAATTTATGCATATGCAAGGTTACACTTGCAATTTGGTCTTTTAATTATTCCTTATTGTTCTTCTTAAAATTATTGAAAAAAAAATTAGTTTAAAAGAAATGAATTTGCTGGTTTTATTATAAAAATATAGCAAAAATGACAGTAGGAGAAAAATATATGTATTCTGTACATTGGTTTAAAAAAAAAAATTAAACCCAAAAAAAAACTTTAAAAAATAAATTATATAAATTTTATTTTTAAAAAAATGCCTTGGGGCAGAGGGGTTTCACCCCCACCCACCCTGCGGCAAACAGCAGTAGCACGGACTGTTGAAGGCAACCATAGCCTCCAATGAGGTATAGAGAGGGGGGCGTGTGACCCGTCCCTCCCCCCCCCTATTTACTTTGCACATAGTTTTTGTTTTAAATTATTTTTGTTTTAAGTTTATTAATTTTAATTTTATTTTTTATTAATTATATTTTTAAATATGTTTCATATATATATATATATATATATATATATATATATATATATATATATACACACACACACACACACACACACAAAACTTTTAATTAATGCTTTATTATTAGTATTAAGTATTAATTATTAACAATAGAACAATATTATTAATGTTAGTAATTCTACGTCATGGAACCCTTGAGTTTTGTATTCTATGCTTGTATTTGTTTATGTGAGTAAATGGTTATTGCTTCCGCATTATTGTATGATCTTGTTGCGTAAACTTTTAAAAAAAATTGTTCTGCAAACTTAGTTGCATGTTTTAGGTTAATCTCTCTTGGGTTCCCTTGCAGGGTGTGACAGCTTCATAGTGATATGCCTACATATTGGTCTTGCCTGTAAAAATATTTGCAACCTATGTTATAAGATTTTGGGTCATTTTATTATTTCATAGTTTTGACGTTTATAAAAGAAAATATTACCTACAATAGTAGGTTACAATTTTTTAAAGGAAAGAATTCCTTCATTTCGGCTTCACATCTCCCTCTGAAATGCTTGATAATATCAATGTAGTTCTTTTTAATCATGTATTATAAAATCTAAAATAAAATTTGCAAACAACATCAATTATTTCTATTAATAAAGTGTTGGAAAAATTGTCGATTTGTCCATGGAGTGGATACCATATTGTTTAAAAGATTATGGGGAGTTCATCATGTAAGGAAGTAAGCTTCAGATTGATTTTTCTTGGTAAAAAATAAAAATAAATAAAGTGTTAGAAATATAATCTTGATTCCCTTTCTTAAATATTATTCTTTTAAATTTTTGCATTATTTATATATGATATTTAATATATGTAGCGCATTTAACTAGAAGCATTTAGTTTTATAGGCCTATCTAGATTGTCATTACTTTGTGGTACAAGTTATCGATTGTATTGAAGAGAAAAATATTAATATTATATTGAAAAGGGTAATTTTTTATAAATATTTAATGGTATAAATTAGGTAGAATATTTTTAAAGAGTTAAAAAAAAATTAAATTGGTTGTTTATATAATGTCAATTATATAATATCAAGTTTATAATACTTTTTTTTAGTTTGTTTGTGTATTTTTGGTGTCAATATATATTTTGATATAAGTGGAATTATTACTAATGATAGTTTCAAAAATATTTAATATTGGTTGAACTAAATAGAGAACACTCAAAACTTTTTTGCAAATGGTATAGGAGCCTAATCATTATGTATGTGATTTGAATCATTCTAGATCTAATTTATAATAGCCAAGTTGAGTAATACTCTTATTCAACCATAAAATTTATTAATTGATGAGATGAATTGTTACTATTGAAACATGCTAAAATGAAGAAATTGATTTCTTCACAAAATATATAGGGCGGAGAACGAATTCTCAGAAACAACAAGCTAGTTATCTTATATTGCCTTAGCATAAGCATAGAAAGATCATCTTAAAAATAAAAGTAAATTTGCTAATCCTTATTTTTTTTTAAGTAATAGATGATTTGATGTTTTCCAAAAAAAAATGTATACAAATATGTACACATACATGTGTGTGTGCATGCACTAATATTCTTTTTTGCTTAGATCTTTAGTAAATATTTCTTTACCTACTTTTCCTTTGTTTTCATCACGTTCGGTACCTTTATTTGCAAAATTGATGATAAATGTGGGAATCCTTATAATTTTCAAGACTAACATGCTTATTGTCTTGAGTATTGAAACAATCATAATTATCTATACTCATTCAATGATAAGAATTACTACGTCAAATATATTTTTTCATGAGAACAAATATCCTCTACCTATATCACATTTTTGTAAATAAATTTTGAATATTATGTTTTATACCTCATAACGATATGCCTACATATAGCTCATGTCAGTACTTGAATATATGCAACCTATGCTATAAAAATTTTGGGTTATTTTTTAATTATTTCATAGGTTTGACGTTTATAAAAGAAAATATTGGAAAAATAACCAATGAGGATTAGTACAATCCCACTGGATTTAATCTGATCTTAGCTAAAATGTTAGAAGATGCAAGAGACTTGTGCTTAGAAATCCTTTACAATTTTCCTCCCATAGAAATGATTTCCACTCCACAAAAAAATATCTTTAAAAGGTCATTTTTGCAATTATATTATTAATTCAACACTTTTGAATCCCATTTTTATTTATTCTTATAGTTTTAGTATTTCTTTCATGTTTGTAGAATAGGAATTGATTACATGAATTAGTATCTACCACCCTTGGTTTTCCTCATTGCATTACTTAGAACACTATTGATTGGAATAAGTGTTAACACATGTGAGAAAGGATTTCTCACTCTTCCATTCTCCCTCTACAACTACTTATCCTCTAATTTATACTAGATAAAATAGTTTGTTTAATTGTATTAAATTCAATCTAATAAAATTTGGAGAATGAAGGCTTGTCCTTAAAATTTTATGTCTATGCTCTCATGAAATTTTATCATGATCATATATGTTGAAAGTACATTAATTTATTGGTGTGTGTCTAGTGTTTATCCCATAAAGTTGATCAACAATGTTTCAATTGTGGATATGTTGAAGAGGTTGGCTATAAAAGTGCACAATATTAGGGAAAAATACAAAGGACTTGCACATTGAGATGCATTGCCTCAAGGAAAGATACCAAATTATCAAGAAGGACTCACTATATCTCAACATGATACATGAATATAAATGAATCAAAATAAAAAAATCCTTAAGCATACTACCTTCAATGATTATTGTAGAAATAATTCAACCATGAGTCATTGTCTCAAGTGATCAACTTGATAAAAAACACCACACATATATCCATTATCTCAATAATGATATGATCATAAAGGCACACAAACCAAACTGATCTTCATGCTTTTATTCAACACATATTTTCTCAACACCTTGCACACACTCTTCAAAAATAACACACTAAAAAATCTTTAATATATATCAAATTCTTCAATGAAACCTTCAATTAGGTTGGCCAAAAAGAGAGTAGACATAAGTCCTATTAAGTTAGCCAAAATTTATATAATTTTGGTGATTGTGGTCCACTCTAGGAAATTAAAGGGACTGAAAATCATGATAACACATTTTTCTAAATAGCTCCAAATTATTGGAATGAAAGAACACATCCTATAAAGTCAACAAGGTAAATAATTTAGCACATGACCACTTAGCCCACAAACATAATTTAGCAAAGTAAATTCAATGTAGATCTTCACACAACATGGTAAGAACCAAAGAACATATTAACTCAACTTCCAATACAAGTCTAGACAAAAACAATAAGGCCTAAAAAAGAAAACCAACACAATCAGCCAAGAGCTACAACAAACCACATTGTGGTAAAATAGAACTTCATAACTATCTTCTAGAGAAAACCCTCATCTAAAAGTTTAACTGATATAATGCATAAGCATTCTTAGAATATCCTCTAAATTAAAATACTAGAAACATTAGTGCATAACACTCTCTACACTAATTCTAATAGATAGTCAAATTGTCAACAAAATTCAACTACCAACCACATAATATGGAATGTTGACAACTTGAAACCATAAGAGATGAACATCCATAGAACAAAAATATTATATCTAGAATTAAAAGTTCTCATTAAAAAATATAGACGATTGCAATATATTATTGCATAAAGCCTTTAAATACTCTTTCCTTCATATTCCATCTTTGAACACTATGTTAGGATCAAGAAACACTAAGTAGGGGGGGGGGGAGTGAATCAATGTTGAAGTACTTTTATCAAATCTCAACCATTTGAAACTCAACCATGCAATAACATAAATAATGAGAATATACACATAAAGCAAATAAATCATAACACCATGATTTGTTGTCGAGGAAACCCTGTTAAGGGAAAAACCCCGATGGGGATGGAACTCACAAATAATGCACTAAGAGTATAATGTCACTATTAGGATACCTATCCCTGTTAGGAGATAATTATTACATTTATTACAAATCCTTTTTAAACGATAACCCTGTTAGGGGTAAAACAAAGAGGCTCACTGCCCAAGCACACTGCTCAAATGTGAAGGTTAAACCCACCTTCTAGATCCACTGTCCAAATAGGAAGTATAGAGATATACTTATAATAATGAAAAGACTAATATAAACTTTCTTTTCTTATACAGTACCAATGAAGTGAACTACCTTCATCATCTCTTCTCTACATCAGCAAAAATCACATCCACATGTTTGTTGCATCCAATACATACCTTACTACAACAAGGAATGACTTTCCTTTATACAAGTTACAACAAGAAATTAGTTCGGCATGTTAAGACTTCCCCAATAGACAAATAAATATATAGACCCTTGCTAAGATACACATGGAACCTTAAACAAGTAAACATTAAATACAACTCATTCGTTACGCTTCAAGATCTAAAAATTATGCTCACCATCCTCTGAACACATTATCTCCTCTAGTCAACCCCAAATAGGTCTTTCCAATATCACACACCATAGCTGATGTCACCAGAACCCAACAAACCAAGAATCATAAGTAACATTATCCAACATGTCTTCTATCACACCTTAAGCTCGCATACCATAACTCATGCTCACATCCAAGTTATCCAAAAAAATAGAGACTAACTCTGTCATAATTCTTTGTCATTGCTCTGCAACCAGTCTTCACCAAATCTTTTGTAACTCATTCAAACAACCAGATAATGATTTGCAACCTTATACATAAGGTCTATACTCCTCCCTTTACAAAAATTTAAGCTCGCGTACTCTGACATGTCGTACATTGTCCGTACTGCCCTGTCAGACATGCATGGTCCTATCATAACCAGTTTGTCTGAGACTCCTGATGAAAAGTTAACTAAAACATATGTTGACATCAATGAAAAATAATTAATGTCAACACCTCAAACAAAAATAATTCCAATAATCTGCCCCTTTAGAATTTATGGAAACATATGACAAAATCCATCAATCCAAATAGTATCCTTCTCAATACAATCTTCTCAATATCCTCTTCACAGCTCCCCCAAAAATAGTAGGAATTTTCTAGTTGTATCTCTTCCCCTTTGACATCAATGGCAGACGGTGCCATACCTCTTATCCTTCTTTGACCATCTCACCTCTTCAAGGTGCAGATTTTTCAAATCTTTATGCTACAAAAAACTAGGTGCTTGATCACCCAAAAATTCTCCTTTTTATCCTACAATCACTCCCTCTGAGGAATGCATCCAAACATAAGGTCCAGTGAATAAAAATTGGCTTTCCAAAACTTATTCCAATGTTCCTTCAACATCTACTTCAACCAAACAAGCAGCTACATGTTTTTCTGTCATTAACACTTTTTGACCAATCTGTATGTAAAATCATCAAACTTTTCATACCACAAACCATATTCTAATATCAACACCTTGACGCTAAAGGGTGCCAACAAGAAGTTGAGACCACTTTTTGGCCAAAAAGTGCAACTGTTTTCCCTGTTTATCAAAATTCTTCCCAATTGTTCAAAACATTTGAAGCACTTAAAGATTGAATCTTAAGAAAAGTAAGTAATATGAAATGTAGTACTCAAAGTATAGTTTCTCAATATGTAATTTATATTAATACCTAGATAAAAAAATGAAATTCACTAGGTGTTTCCAAAAATAACAATTCAAAACTCACCCTTTTTTGGCCTTCCATGCCTGCGTATGACAACCATAATTTGACCTAAATGAAAGTATTTTTTTGAATCCTTTTGGAATATCACTTTTAAGACACTCAAGATTGATGAACACATTTTTTTTGTAATTTTTTCTGCATATATAGTTTTATATTATTTTTTTATTGGGCGTAATTTTTATTGTGAAAACGCCTCATGTACAAAAAGCATTAGTTGACCTAAAATCTTCATTTTTTAGTCTTTCTTTTTTTTTCAAAGTGGAAATGGTTGTCTGTAGTTTGATGTCATATAATTTATTTTTTCAAAAAATGTAAAAAATGTATTAATGTTATAAAAAAATAAGGAAACCTCTAATTTCATGCTTATGGACCTATTTTATTAGAAATTATTTAAAAATTAAAAATATGTAATATATATAATCATATCTAAAATGGGTTTTAATTTGGTGGAAAATTTCTTTAGAAAACATCTTCTTCCAAAAGTGGGTTTTGCGCACAAACAGTTCGGCTAGAAGCGGTCTCAACTTCTTGCACTTACCCTGAAAATACATTGTATGGTTGGAATGACAATGTTTATAGTGTGTAGAAATGAATATTGAGTCCATCTTCTGATACCAAGCCCAAGGGGATTTTTTGAGACCATATAATGAACGTCTAAGCTTGCAAACTAAGGAAGAGTCCTGCACAAAACCATGAAGCTATTGCATATAGATCTCCTCCTAGAGGTCCCCATGCAAGAAGGCACTCTTCACATCCATTTGAAACACTGTCCATACCTATGAAGCTGCAAGTGAAAGTACAAGGTGAATAGAATTCATTTTGGAAATAGGAGTAAAGGTCTTGAAGTAATCTATACCCTCCACCTAAGAAAACTCCTTTGCAAAAAGATGATCCTTATACTTGTCAATAGAACCATTTACAACATACTTGGTATGGTAGAACCATCGGTGTCAAACCAACTTTCTCCCTTTCAGAAGAGAACACACATCCCAAGTATGATTCTTCATCAAAGAAGAATACTCCTCATCCATATACCTATCCTACTCTATGTGACCTATCACCTCTTAAAACTTCTGAGGGTCATCCGAAATGGAATCACTCAAAATATAGAACCAAATGTCTGAGCTCGAGGATGACGTCTATCTATAGGATCACTTGCCAAAGAACATGTTGCATCAACTATAAAAAGGGCCCACATGGGAAAAACTAGATCAGCTAGTGATGGTGGAGATGGTGGATCATCACCATCATCAAGAGAAAAAATATCCTCAAGAGATGAAGATGGAGGAATAGATAATGAGGGAGAATTTGGTGATGGATAATCCATCAGAGCACGACGCTCATCAAACTGGACATCCCATCAAAACAAGACCTCTCAAGAATCAGGATCAAAGAACTTGTATACCTTGGCATCCTCATAGTAGCCAACAAATATGACTGGTTAGCTCTTCCTCTCCTTGGATTTCCTTTGACCATCTAGAATAAATTCCCAAGCCTCACTACCAAAAACCTGGAATGTTTAAACACTAGGCTTGATCTGAAACCAAGTCTCCTCAGGAGTCATATATCATAATGCCTTATGAGGCATCTACTTCTAAATATAGTTGGCACAATTGATTGCCTCATCCCAAAAATAAGGTTGCATAGCATGAGACTGAAGTATACAATTGGCCATCTCCCGTAATGTTCCTTTCTTTCTCTCAGTAACACCATTCTACTAAGGGGTGTGTGGAATTGTCAACTGATGTTGTAAACCATTTTCAGTGCAAAAATGTTTGAAATCCTAATTCACATACTCCCTCCCATTGTTGGTGTGTATCCTCCTGATAGATAGACTAGATTGCTTCTTGAAAAATGTCTTGAAGATGGAAAAGGTGTAAAATGCATCAGAATTGTACTTGAGGAAGTACACCCAAATACGCTTGGAGAATTTATCAATGAAAGTAGGCACATAATGGGCCCTTAAAAATGAAGGAGTCAAAAATGACATGAGATCATTGTGTCCCAAATCCAAGAGTGCCTTAGCACAAGTGACTCAACCTATAGGAAAAGGATCCATGTGATGTTTTCTAAGAGTACAACCTTGACATACACCATCAGTATAGGAAATCGAAGGAAGCCCACTCACAAGTGCCTGTGTACTCATCTTATATAATTATCTTTAATTGACATGGCCAAAAAACTCATGCCAAAGTTTTCTCGTAGTATCTGCAATAATCACCTAAAAATGGTCATCTAAACCCTAGACCCCCAATCTTAACAATTAATCAAGAAACCCTAATCTTGATTATTCTAAGTCCTAAATAAAATAGGAAGTTCATCAAATTTGAACTGATCTGACCTAAACCCTAGGTCCTAATCGATCATCATACTTGATTAATTAATTAATCCCTAAAATTACATTACATTGGCAAATAAACCTTATGTTAATTATTTAATTAATATTCTGATATACTATTTAAATAAAATTGTAAAATTGTCAATTAAATCAAAAAGGAATTAAATTAATTAATAAAAACAAATATGCATTCAAAATCAATTAAATTATTAAAAATGCATATGACATCATCAAATCTAGTTAACTGATTTAGCATTTTGGAAACAATCCAGTTCCACTCAGTTAACTGATTCTCCACTATCTATCATCTTGGAAACATTTTAGTTAATTAAGAACTGAATATCAAAGTTTCCAGAAAGATTGATCAGTCAGTTCAGTCAACTGACTCACTCGACCAATCACATTGCTTGCACATGGGTTGAGCTTCTTCAATCAAATCTAAGCTACTCTTTTCTTTCAATCTCGACTGTCGATTCGAGAGAGATTTCTATAAAAGAGAAACTCTTTTCCTTCATAGGGATCCTAAATTTTGTTTTTGTTATTATATTGTATTTAGGATTCTAGCTTTCTTGCATCGTAGATTCAATTTCAATTAGCTTATTTCACTTTTGTTTAAGCATGCAAATCAATCTAACTTAGAGCACACTTTGTTTTGGGCTTAAAACTGAATGTCTCCTATTTCAATTTGGTGCTTTAAAACTAAATCTAATTAGCTTTGGCTTAACAACAATCCGCATTTGCATTTTGAATGTAGTTAATCAATAATTTAGATCAATCATCTAGATTAAATCCTTCATTTAGAAAAGTGTGTAGTCACTGAGCTTGCGATGACCTAAGAGAAAGCTCATACTCCTGCCTACTAGAAGGCAATAGATCAGTTTAGGTTAGCATATTTGCTTATTGTTTTTAGATTTTTTGTTTTCTAACCCGCTAATCATATAAGGATCTATTGAAGTGTGTGTTTTTCGTGCAACTTGTAGGTACCCATCTTCACATGCATATTTTTGGTGCCCACCATGGGACTTGAATCTTACTTTGAGCCAAACCCTACCTACACCTTCATTTTGAGAAAAATATGAGCCTACCACTATGTCCAGGTCATTGTTTCGGTGCAAAATGACTATAAATATGCCTATACCCACCCCAAAACTAAATCTGTGACAAAAAATTTTACATACACATGCCATACAACCCTCTGCACACAAACTGAGATAGTTTTTCAGTCTACATGCAGACTGAGGTAGAAGGCATAATTTTAAAGAGACAGAAGACAAATTTTAAATAAAACTTTTGGGCCTACTCTTTAGGTTTTTCCATAGTTGTGGTAATCATTCAAGTCTGCTAAACATATCACGTCTCTAATCTATAGAGTGAATAACAAACCCATAAGCCAAAGCCCGCGCGCTAGCTCTTCATTTTATTTTAAACATTGAAACTTTGTACAAAAACAAAGTTTATTATTTACCCCGCTGGAATGTGGGACTAAATGCCATACATCCCCCGCCTCCTCACCAACCATCCTCCACATAGCCCCCATCCCAATCAACACCTC
>MU223547.1:3915411-3966934 GCA_018584345.1 Thuja plicata | reverse complement strand
CTTTTTATAGTTAGTTATGCTTATAAGGATCTTAATTTCATAACTAACCAGTTTTGGTATAATGAAATTTACATATATTAATTGTTAAACACAACCTCAACTATTATACCTTTTTGGAAAGGTAACAGAAATATATGAAATGGGTGAAAGTTATTTTTTTAATAAAATTAGTTTGGAGAGAGAAAAGTCACTTCTACCAAGATAGTTTTATTCAGTTTTGACAGTTTGTACCCATTTTGGTCTAAAGAAGTTTTGGGTGGTTTATTGTGCTGTTGGATAATGAATAAAGACATTTATAAAGAGGGGATACATTATTATAAAAATTGGTATAGGTTTTTTGAAGAAAAAGTGCAGGATTTGAGAGATATGTGCAGTAGACCAGAAGGATAGTGAAGGATTTTATTGCAGACTACAAGACATCAAAGGATAGGGTAATGATATTTGTTTCTAATTTGTTATATATGAATTGATATTGATTGAAGAAGTATATCAGAGGTTGAATAAGGTTCATATACTAATTTATGAGCAATTTACATCAACATTCAATCAAAGCCTTTAATGACAAATGATTGCATAATTTGATACTAAATGTTTTGAAGAGAAACAAGGATTTATTACTTCAAGAAAGTTGGTAGTTTGAAAGGCATAAAATCAAGTCATATTATTGCATTAAAATATGTTGTTTCAAATCTGATTATACATTTCATAATCTGATAAATTCATTGAAAGATGCGTGTACACTTTGATGTAATTTGTTGATGTAAAAGAATCAGAAAAAGGAAAGAAGAAGAGAACTATATCTTGCTCTATGTTTTCAACTTGGAGTTGAAATCTTGACTTGTGATTTGTATTGTAACAGAGATGATCCTCTAATTTTGTATCTCATTTATTCAATTTGGAAGTTGGTGCTTCTTATATTTTTTAAGTTGGTGCTTTAGGTGTAAGGGATTGGTGTTCCTTGAAATCTGTGTTTCTAAAACAGGGTGTTGGTGCTTCCCAGAGTTGTAGCTCTAAAATATTTGCCCAAGAGACCAATAAAATTTAAGATTCGAAGTGGTTTTTTTACCCTAAGGGGTTTTCCACTATAAACATTATGTACTTTTTTCTTTTGCTTCTTTTGTTCATGTTTCATAAGCATATGTTATAATTGTAAAAGTTTGAAAAGAACAAGTTTTAAGTAACCACTGATTCACCCCCCCTCTCAGTGGTGATTGTATTCCAACATGATACTGGTGTACTCTTGCAATATTAACTAGAAACAATGTTTAGGTTGAATTGCCTCACAATAGGTGCTTAGTAATTGTGCCCAAAGCCTCTTTTAGGAATAGTTCATTCAATCTAAGGATTACTTCTCCCACCATGAGGTGCATTTAGTTTTTCAACCCAGGGACGAATACTTGAAATGGTATGGCAATGTATGTGCACTAAGTCCCTTAAAGAGTCATACTACCTATGTTGTAGGAAGGTAAAATACGTGAAAGGAATTTATGCTAGAGCTGTAGGAAAAGAAACACACTTACTCCTTACTAAAATGAATGCTACAAATTGCAAACTCTACTGAAGCCTATTATTTAAACCTAGAGCATTCACTATAACTATCCTTGCAGGTGCTGTAGGAACATTCACAAAGTACAATGCTATAGGAAGAAACTGTAATCTTCTACCTAGAATGCTGGGAATGCTAAAATTAAATCTACTGTACTCTACTCTAATCCACCTCCCAAGTGGGCCCCCTTGGTCGGCTCCTACTATTCTATTAACACTGAAGATAAACCAAAAGTCACTTCATTATATTTCAAGAACTGATTACATAAGAATGATACATAAAACTAGAAATGAACTTTTTGTGCAAGATGCAACAGAACAAAGTATTCCAAAATTTCCAAACTTAAAAACTAACAATCCAATCCCTATAAATAGAGGATCGATACTTTATTCTAAAATAGAAAAGGAAAGATCTGACTGAAATCATGCCAGAGAGGAAAAAGGAAACGTAACAGCCCATGACATATAAAATGAATTCTGGGAGACCAGGTCAATACAATGGGAGTGCGGAGGGAATATAGCAGTGCTACATTCCTACATTTCTAGAGCAGTGGCTCCTCATTTGTATTAGTCATGTCTTCTGGTGCCATGATGATTAACTTTCGCAGCTGGTCTTCAACATCCTCTTTAAATGTTGTCAACCACTCTCAAGCAGCTCCAACTTCCTGGTAGGTTAGTTATCATGCAAAGATATTCATACAAGTAAACTTAAAAAAATTGATCCAAATATTAGAACACACATTCTGATTGCTATATGAATACTGCAATATATATAATATCGGCAAACATGACATAATTATCTACCCATAGGTTTAATGGTTATAAGTTTACTTTGACATAAGCTCAACTGATTAGAAGTCCACAAATGTTTTGGTAATACTTAAAAATAGAGTATAAAGATTAATATAATAGAGATGGTAAATGGTCTCATCATCTGCCCTCTGGTAAGTTGAATGCTTGTCCTCAAAATAGCATCTTCTGGTAGTTACTCAGAAATCACCAACCTCTTTCCTATTGGAATAGTCCCAATGATAACTGAGAGGGGGGGGGGGGGGGGAATAAGTTNGGGGGGGTGAATAAGTTATCAGTCAATTTAATTCTTTTCTCTTTCTTAAATGTAATTTGATATAAGGTAAATGAAAATTCAGATAACATAATAGAGTACTCAACAATTTTGATTATGGGGAAACCAAATATGTAAAAAAACTTGGTGGAAATTAGCACCCACAAATAACTGCACTAGTTTATAATGATCCCTATTAGAATATCTTACAACCCTATTAGGAGTTGATCTTTACAATGCAAGAAGTATAGAGACCTGGTTAAAGGTCAGACCCTGTTAGGAGTCTTTTACAGATAACCCTGTTAAGAGTGAGGACTCACTATCCAATAGCTCACTGCTAAGATGGTGAAGGCTACAACCTTTAGTACAATAGATATACACTATATCTGGTAAATGAATTGTTTTAGTAGACCTGTTGTCTTGATCAGTTCCAATGAATTGCAATAAACTTCTATTTCTTCACATAGATCTTCACATAGATCTTCAACTTATTCTTTCTAACTTTTTTCTCTTCTCTATCTTTTCTTTTTCACTACCTTTTCACACTCAGTGAACATAAAAGAACTTTTATATGTATCTTCACGACAGTATCTGGAAACACTTCATCAAATTTCTTGTTGGCTCAACTATGAACACAATCAAAGTTAGGACCGTGCAACTCAAACTGAATAGACGCGACGCTTCACAAAGTCAACTTTACCAAATTAACTCTAACATCAATATTCTGTTGAAACATGTTTAGTGCCTTTGGATAATTATCTTTAACTCATAACTAAATATTAATACAAACACACATATCCTGAAGATAGGAGCAACTCAAGAGACACTATATTTACGTCAGCTCTTAACAGATAAACTCTAGAAACTGTAACTGCCATAACTGATTAATAATAACTCAACTGTAACTGCATATCTGACTCGGCGTGAATGCACATAGCATCTAGAACATGTATACACCATGGAAATAAACATGCATAGTACCAAAACATCTGTACTGATAATTGCATATAGGATACCTATTGTATATTATATGTTGTCATCAATGAAAAACATACAATCAATTATTTGCATAGAAGAAAATCTCTAACAATCTCCCCCTTTGACATTGATGGCAACATATGATATCATCAGCTCAAAGTGTCTTCCTTATTTTTACAATCTTCTCAATATCCTCATCAAAGGTTCCTCTTTACTACAGCTGCTCTGTATACTCCCCTAGAGTATATGCTCCCCCTTACTAATACTCCCCCTTTGACATCAATGACAAAGAGTGTTAGACACCATTAAGCATAGGTACTACTCTAGAAGTAGAGTAGTCAACCATTCATCAATCACCAAGGACTGATGTTCTTGCTACAAGTTCTAATCAGACTCAGGAAAGGGAATTACTCCCAACTTCTCCTTGAGATACTCAAAAGTATATTTTGATAGAGGCTTGTAAAAATATTTTCTAGTTGTTCTTTGGTGCTCACATAATCCAACTTTACTTCTTTGTCTGCAAATTTTTCTCTTAGGAGGTGGTATTTTATCTCAATGTGTTTTTTCTTTGCATGCATCACAGGGTTCTTTGACATATTAATAGTACTAGTGTTGTCACAGTGAATAACAATAGGATAATCAATCTGAATACCAAAGTCTTTAATCATTTGTTTGATCCAAACCATTGTTGAACAATTCAATGTTGCTGCAACATACTTAGTTTCTGCTGTTGACTGAGATATACAATTCTTCTTTTTACATGTCCAAGTGACCAATTTATCTCCAAGAAATACTGCTCCTCTTGATGTACTTTTTCTATCATCAATACAACCTACCCAAACTGCATATGTGTACTCATGAAGTTGTATATTCTCTGAGTTAGGATACCATAAACCATAGTCAATAGTTCCTTTTAAGTATATGAATATTCTTTTTATTGCATTTAGATGATTTTGCTTGGGTTCAGCTACAAATCTTCCAACAATGCCAACTGCATTAGAAATATTAGGTCTAGATTGAGTAAGATATATGAGTTTTCCAATCATAGACTTGTATAGGGTCTTTTCAAATATTATGGAATCATCATCTTTAGAAAGATTGCTTCCTTTTATCATGGGAGTGCTTACTGGTTTGCAATCTTCCATCTTGAAAGTCTTCAATATCTCCTTCACATACTTACACTAATTTATGAATATGCCTTTGTCTGTTTGTTTTACATTCAATCCAAGAAAGTATTTGATAGGTCCAATCATGCTCATTTCAAATTCACTTTTCATTTGTTTGGAAAATTCTACACTAAGTTTGTCATTACCTCCAAAGATAATGTCATCTATAAAAATAGCAACGATTAGTAGTCCTTCATTTGTCTCTCTTATGAATAAATTACAGTCTAATGCTCCTTTTCTAAATCCTATCTTTGTTAAGTAACCATCAAGTATCTCATACCATGCTCTTGGGGCTTGTTTAAGTCCATAAAGTGCTTTCTTTAATCTGCATACCATGTCTGGTTTATCTGAAAGTTTGAATCCTTCAGGATGCTCTATGTAGACTTCTTCCTTCATGTCACCATTCAGAAAAGCTGACTTGACATCCATTCAGTATACTTTAAAGTTATTGAATGTTGCATAGGCCAAAAACAACTTGATAGCTTCAAGTCTGCTCACATGGGCAAATGTATTAGTGTAATCTATGCTTTATCTCTGTGCTTATCCTTTACACACTAATCTTTCCTTGTTCCTTACCACTGTGCCTTCTTCATTCATTTTGTTCCTGAATATCCACTTTGTTCCAATCACATTCTTGTCATGAGGTCTAGGCACTAGTTCCCATGTTTCATTCTTGATTATTTGATCTAATTCTTCTTTCATGGCAATTTTCCAATATGAATCTTTGCACGCATCTTCAACACTTAAGGGTTCAATCTGTGAAAGTAAGCATACCTCTTCATCAGTGGTTGAATCTTTTTCTCTAGATCTTGTAAAGACTTTTGCACTTTGATATCCAATGATATCTTCCTTAGAGTGGTATTTGGATGTGTATCTTGAATTCTTAGGAGTGATAATTTCATCTGTAATTTGTGATTCTTCTTCACTTGGTTTAGGATTGTTACATGAAACATCAATACAGCCAAACACTTCTTCAATAACTGTGTACTTATTGATGGGTCTGGGCTCATCTTAAATCATGGGAGCATAGTCATAATATCTTTCTTGAATAATAAACTTCTCATCAATATTCACATGAGTACTTTCAATGATCTTCTTTAATCTTAGATTAAAACATCTATAGGCTTTTCTTTTAGTAGAGTAACCAAGAAAAATACATTCATCACTTCTAGCATCAAACTTGCCAATGCTATCATCTCTATTGATGTAGCACTTGCTTCCAAAGATTTTGAAGTATTTTACAATAGGTACATTACCAAACCAAAGTTCATAAGGTGTCTTGTCTGCACCTGGCCTCAATTATATTCTATTGATAGTGTAAACTGTTGTATTGACTGCATCTCTCCAGTAGGTATGAGCAACCTTTCCTTCAATCATGATAGTACGCACTGTGTCAAGTATTATCCCATTCCTTCTTTCTGCTATTCCATTCTATTGAGGGGTTCTAGGTGCACTTAATTGCCTCTTGATTCCATGTTCTCCACAGTAGTCATAAAATTGGTCAGAGGTGAATTCTCCTCCTCTATCAGATCTCCAACATTTTATCTTTAATCTAGATTCATTCTCAACCTTATCTTTGAATACTTTGAACTTCTCAAAAGCTTCAGATTTTTCTTTTAAGAATGCAACCCACATCATCCTTGAGAAATCATCAACAAACAAAATAAAATACCTTTCTCCGTAGTATGATCTTGTTTGAGTAGGTCCACATAGGTCTGTATGTATTAGATCTAATTTTTTTTCTACAGAGTCTTGTCTAAGATATTGATCTTGCCCTCATAATCTATTGTTAATGTGGTCATTAATTTGTCCATTATATCTTCTTTTGATATTTCTCCACCATTGTTTCTTATACCTAATACTACTTCATTAATCCTCTGATTGTAAGATCTGATGTTTTCTTCAGGTGACATCTCTAAATTGTTGTATCTTTTCTTCCATGTCTTTCTGTGTGCATTCTTTGCTTGGATGTCTCCTTCAAACATATCTTCTCAATATTTCCAAATAGAGTATGCTTTAACTATCTTCTTGATCTCAGAAAATTCACTCTCAGATAGGGTACTAATTAGGGCTTCTTTGGCAATTGCATTATTAGTGAACAGTTCCTTTTGTTTCATAGTAGAGTCTTCTGCTGCAAGATCTTTCATGGTGGGAACTTCAATTTCTTGAGTGGAAATCTCATAGATCTCAAATCCAATGCACTGAAGATGTGTTATCATTTTATTCTTCCAGTCAAGATAGTTTTCTCCATCGAACTTAGGACTCTCTTTCCTGAAGTATGCCATTTGATCTACCTTAAGCTGTTAGGATTTCTCTCCAAGGCACTAAGCTCTAATACCAATTGTTGGAATAGTCCAAAGGATAACTGAGAGGGGGGATGAATTAGTTATCAATCAATTTAATTATTTTCTCTTTCTTAAATGTAATTTGATATAAGTCGAATGCACATTCAGATAACAAAATAGAGTACTCAACAATTTTGATTACGGGGAAACCAAATAGGTAAAAACCCTAGTGGGAATTAGCACCCACATGTAACTGAACTAGTTTATAATGATCCCTGTTAGAAGATCTTACAAGCCTGTTAGTAGTTGATCTTTACAATGCAAGAAGTATAGAGACCTGGTTAAAGGTTGGACCCTATTAGGAGTCTTTTACGAATAACCCTGTTAAGGGTGAGGACTCACTGTCCAATAGATCACTACTAAGATGGTGAAGGATAAAACCTTCATTAAAATAGATATACACTATATCTAGTAAATGAACTATTTGAGTAGACCTTCTATCTTGATCAGCTCCAATGAATTGCAATCAACTTCTATTTTTTCACATAGATCTTCAACTTATTCTTTCCGACTTTCTACTCTTCTTTGTCTTTTCTTTTTCACTACCTTTTCACACTTAGTGAACATAATAGAACTACTATATGTATCTTCACGTTGGTATCTAGAAACACTTCATCAACTTTCTTGTCAGCTCAACCAAGCACGCAATCAAAGTTAGGACTGCGCAACTCAAACTGAATAGACGCGACACTTCACAAAGTCGGCTTTACCAAATTAACTCTAACATCAATATTCTGTTGAAACATGTTTAGCACCTTTGGATAATTATCTTTAACTCATAACTAAACATTAATAAAAATACACATATCCCAAAGATAGGAGAAACTCAAGAGACACTGTATTTACGTAAGCTCTTAACAGATAAACTCCAAAAACTGTAACTGCCATAACTGATTAATCATAACTCAACTGTAACTACATATCTGACTCAATGTGAATGCACATAACATCTACAACATGTATACACCATGGAAATAAACACACATAGTACCAAAACATCTATACTGATAATTGCATATAGGATACCTATTGTATATTATATGTTGTCATCAATGACAAACATACAATCAATTATTTGCATAGAAGCAAATCTCCAACATTTCCTCCCTCGCCTCTAGCTCTTGAAAGTGTAATAGAATCCCCTTGTCTTTGATGACATGTAACTGATTGAATGTTTTAAGATGTTAAGTTGATGATCATGCAAGGTATTAAATTAGTTAATGTATTGTATTGTCATTGATGTCAACTTGATATAATCTATATGGTCATGAAAATAATGTAAAAGACTTCAAAGAACCGATGAATCAAGACTATGCTATCAGTAATGCATACAAGTAAAGTATTCACTAAGTGACTGCATACACGAACAGAGTGCACACCGACGGTTAGAATAATAGAGCAGAGTCACAATGTTACCTGACGAGCTACTGCACAACATTACCGATGAGTAGAGTTACAGTGTTGCCCGATGAGAAAAACACAAAGTAACCCGACGGAAATAATTTTAGTGTTTCCTGAGGGAAAATACAAGGACAGATATCCCAATGACAACTAAATTCACATCGAAGGAACAGTCAGTTATCACCGATGACTAACTGAAGTGACGACCGAAAAAATAGAGAGTTCAAAAAATGACAAAATGCTTAGCTGTCAAGAAGCTAATGATAGAATTAACAGATACTTATCATTGTTTTAATCATCCAGATAAAGCCGGAGATAAGTAATTGATTTAAAGTTGACTTTTCTAGTTGGCAAGAAGATCTCTTTGAGATAAATCAATTTTTTTCTTTAAATCTATTGGCAAGAATTGTGAAACACGCCAAGAATCAAGAAAGTCAAGAAAAGGGGAAATCATGTCTATATAGAGACAAACCCAATTCATTACGAATTGTGGGGTGAACAAGAGAATAGAGGAAAGACGCTAAAGAAAATCTGAAGGAGAAGAAAGTCTTCATTAAGTCCTGATCAACAAGCCGCGGAAAGAGTTATATTCTGCATACACTGATGAATAGTGAGACAAGAATCACAAAGCAGAACAGTGTGGAGTAAAGGTATAAGTGATTCCATTGATCAGAGAGGTAATAGAATTACAATAGCTCTAAAAATCTATAATTGAGTTGTATGTATGAACAGATCATTAGTGTTTTAGTTTAACCATTGAATTATATAAGCCTCTTAACTGAGTAGGACTTAAAAGTATTTTTCAATAGAGATACATCCCAAGGAGTATCAAAAAGTTTGATCAGAAAAGTAGCATTGGATATGCCTGATACCTATTGACAGGCCAAGTGAGCATTTGATCAAGAATGGTAGCATTAGATGCCAAATACTAGTTGACAAAATATTTTTAAATCCTCTAACAAGGTCACACCTAACAGTGTGTTTGTAACCTTTAACAGGGTTGGCTCCTAACAGAGCTCACTTTAGAAGAGTGAAAATTTGGGGTACCGGTCCTAGTGGTTTTTTCTTAACAGGGTTTCCACATTAAAATCCTTGTGTTATGTGTTTATGGTTTATTACTTTACTTTTTTACATTTCACATATGCATTTCTAGATTGATCGATATACTCTGCATAGTTATTGTGTTTCAGTAAATAATTAACTGCTTATCGGTAATCATACAGAAAAGAGATTAACAGAGCAATCCAACAAGTAGTATATTGGTATAAGTATTTCAAGGAATACATCTTGTAGGATAGAAGATAAGTTGAGATGTAATTAGTGGTTATAAGTTTTAAGGAATGATTTTTAAGGCCACTGATTCACCCCCCTTCTCATTTATTACTAACAATTGGTATCAGAGCTTGTGTGCTTAGAAGGAAGGTTTCAAGACCTAAGCTAAAGATCACAAGATGAACAGATGAGATGTGCCCAAGTTGAACAAAGATAATTTTGCTTCATGGAAGAGCAGAATAAGACTCCACTTATCAGGTATTGGTAATGATGTTACTCAATACTTAGATGCTGAATATGTGTTTCCCATAGGAGCACCAAAGGTTGAACAATCGAGAGACAAGCATGAGCACAATTGCATGATGATAAAGCTTTCTTCCTCACTCTCCGATGTTGAATTTGAAGATGTCAAAACCTGCAAGATTGCAAAGCAAATGTTGGATAAATTGATGTGTGTACATGGTGCTGACAAGAATGTTTTGAGAGCCAAGGAAGAAAGCCTTAGAGGAAAGTTTGATGATCTCAAAATGAAAGAAGGTGAAAACATCACTTAGTACAACACAAGAATCAAAGAGGTAGTAGTCAATGTTATCCAAGGAGTTGGAGGTGTACTAAAAGAAGATATTGTGGTAAGTAAAATTCTAAGAACCTTACTACCTACTTATGCTATTATAGTATCTACCATTCAAGAAATGAGAGCATTAGAAAATAGCAATGTTACTCTAGACAGTTTGATTGGAAGACTGATTTCATTTGAGATGAACAAATTTGATAATAGTGTCTTACCAAACATAGAGTCTGCATTCAAATATTCTATGAGAATAAGTAAATCAAGTCATAAAACACTATGAGAAAAGATAGTGATAGTGAAAGTGAAGAAGATGATCTTGATGAAATTGAAGCACTTATGGCTAGAAGAATGCAGAGAGGCAAAGGTAAACACAAAGATAAATTACCACTTGTTTGTTTTAATTGCCAAGAGATTGGAAACTTTGCTGCAAGATGTACTAATAGAAGAAAAGATGATAGAAGTAATGATAGATCATTTGAAAAGAAGTCTAACAGAGGTGATTATAGAAGCTACTGACAATCAGAAAGAAGTGATACCTGAGACTACAAGGATAAAGGAAATAAGGTCAGTTACCTAGAAAAATGCAAAGATGATGATGCCGACACCGAATCTGATGAAGACATTGAGATGGTGTTTGTAGCAGTAAAAGATGATTCAGATGATGATGAAGAAAGGTATGTAGAAACCACAATCATATCTAAAGTTAGTAAAAATGATGTCTAGATCATAGATAGTGGCTGCACTCATCATATGACCGGTGACAAGTAAAAGTTTGAGACTTTTGAATACTATAAAGATGGTTCAATAAGAATGGGTAATGAGACACCTTGTCCAGTTGAAGGTAGAGGAACTATAATGTTGAATAACCAGATAAAATGTGAAAATGCTTATTGGTTAAATGGATAGAATTATAATCTATCGAGTGTTTTTGAGTTGAATAATTCAGGTCATAAAGTAGAATTTGAAAATAAGAAGGCAAAGATCTTCAATAAATCAGGAAATTTGATTGGTACTGGTGAGCGGAAAAAAGGTAACTTATTCTATCTGGATGATACTGACACCACTTGTTTGATTGCTACAAATGAAGACATATGGCTGTGGCACAAAATATTGTGTCATGTAAAATTTGACAACATGATAAATATTAGGAAAAAGAGAAATGTCAGAGGCTTACCAACGATGACCAAGCCCGATAACATCATGTGTAAGAATTGTCAAAAAGGTAAAATGACAAAGTCTAGTTTTAAAAGAAAAACTCATACTTTTGATGCAATTCTAGAATTAGTCCATACTGATTTATGTGGACCTATGAGGACAAAGAGTTATTATGGAGATAGATATTTTATTCTCTTTGTTGATGATTACTCTAGAATGATGATAGTCATGTTTCTAAAAGATAAATCAGAAGCATTTAAGATGTTTAAATGGTATAAGGCAATGGTTGAGAAGCAAAGTGGTAAGGAGCTAAAATCCTTAAGATCAGATAGAGGAGGGGAATTTATTTTAGATGAATTCACTAACTTTTGTAATGAGCATGGAATCAAAAGATAGGTCTCTACACCGAGAACACCACAGCAAAATAGAATTGCTGAAAGAAGGAACAAATCCATAGTTGATTGTGCAAGGACACTGATGATAGAGAAAGGCATCACCCAAATCTTCTGAAGAGAAGCTGTCAGTACTATTGTTTATACATTAAAAAGTGTATAATTAAAGAAAGACACCAAGAAGACACCTTATGAGCTATGGTATGGATACACACCCAATGTAAGTTATTTCAAAGTTTTTGGTAATCAATGTTATATCTTAAAAGATGATAGAATTGGAAAACTTGAATCCAAGAGTGATGGAGGAATCTTTCTAGGGTATTCTACCAAGAGCAAGGCTTATAAATGTCTAAACAAGGCCTCTAACAAAATTGTTGAAAGTGCAAATGTAAAGATAGATGAATTTGCAGAGAAAAATAAAAAGGAAAGCACTAAAGAACCAAAGGACTACAATAGGTTCACTTACAATGAGGAACCTGACACTCTACCTAACCAACAATGTAGAGCTCCTGAGCAAAAAATTATTACACCCGAGCATTAGGCTGCAAATACCGATGATAAGAATATTGCTTAAAATGATGCACAAAGTGATGGAGAATAGAATGAAGAACAAAATGATGATCAAGCTGATAGACAAAGAGATAAACCTATACTTGCAATATATGACAGAAGGAACCATCCACAAAACCAGATCATATGAGATACAAAGGCTAGTATGAGAACTAGAAGTAAGTCTCTAAATACAAGATGTCTTATTTGTGATTATGTGCCTAGATCTGTCAATGTTGCACTAGATAATGATGAGTGGATAAGTGCTATGAATGAAGAGATTGAATAGATAGAGAAAAAAAAGACATGGACACTTGTGCCAAGACCAGATGACTAGAATGTTATCGATACAAAATGGATATTCAAGAATAAGCTGAATGAGAATGGAGAAGTCACAAGAAATAAAGAAAGACTAGTATGCAAGGGGTATGCAGAAGAACAATGAATAGACTATGCAGAGACCTTTGCACCCATTTCTAGGCTAGATGGACTAAGAATATTGCTTTCTTATGCTACATATAAAGGATTCAAGGTATATCAAATGGATGTCAAGTCTGCATTCCTAAATTGAATACTTGAAGAAGAGTTATACATTGAACAACTAGAAGGGTCTATTGATCCAAACAAGAGGGACATGGTATGTAGAAAACACAAAGCCCTGTATTGATTAAAACAAGCACCCCAAGCCTGGTATGAAATACTTCATTCCTATCTTATAAGTATTGGATTTGTAAGGACTAGTGAAAACAATAATCTTTATTTGAAGGAAGATACTAATGCTAACATTTTGATTGTTGAGATATTTGTTGATGACATCATATTTGGAGGCAATGATATACTATGAAAATCATTTGGAAATGAAATGAGAAAAGAGCTTGAGATTTCTATGTTTGGAGAGATCAATTTCTTTCTTGGTCTGCAGATCATACAACAAGATGAAGGTATTTTCATTACACAATCCAAGTACATCAAAGAAGCACTGAAAATATTCAAGATGGAAGAATCTAAACTAGTTGGAACACTGATGGCAACTGGTTGTAAGCTGACAAAGGAAGACAAGTCATTAGAGGTATATCAAACTTTTTATAGATCAATGATTGGAAAACTCATGTATGTTGTACATACTAGACCAGATATTGCACATGTAGTAGGCATAGTTGCTAGATTTTCTACTAATCCCAGGGAATAACATATGACTATTGTGAAAATAATCCTAAGATATCTAAAGAATATCGAGGAATATGGCTTATGGTACAAAAGAGAAGGCAAATTTGAACTTAAGGTCTTTACCGATGCTGATTGGGCTGGAAATATTGATGACTGAAAGAGCACAACTGGAGGAGAATTCTTTATGGGTGACAGACTTTTCATATGGATTGGCAAGAAACAAGGATGCATCTCACAATCTACTGTAGAGGAAAAGTATGTAGCTGCTACTGCAAACTACTCAAATATTGCATTGATGAAACAGTTACTGGAAGGTATGCATATGAAAATTTTAGAACTAGTAATTATCTATTGTGATAATACAAGTGCAATAAACATTTCCAAGAATCTAGTCATGCATGCTAAAACAAAGCATATTGCCATCAAGTATCATTATTTAAGAGAACAAGTTCAGGCAAAGGAGGTGATACTTGAGTATGTGAAATCAAAGGAAAAATTGGTTGATATCTTCACCAAGCCACTACCCAAGGATGCATTTGAATACTTGAGAAAGAGACTAGGGGTTCTCTCTTGTCTACTGGATAGTAAGCTGACTAGAAGGCTGCATCAACCTGTATATTATCAGACTATTATTCATGTTGATGCAAGCAGAGAGATGGAATACAAAGATACATTTATACACAAGAGGGTATTTATCTACTCCAAGCACCAGAGTTATTACCGATGAATTGGGAAATTCAAGGAATATATTATGGATAGAAAGGATCCATTTGACATTGCTGTCAAAATACCTATTTTGCAAAATGTGTGTTTGAAAAAAATATTTGTTTGCCATTGTTGTCAAAGGGAGAGATTTTATCGATTATCATCTTAGGAAGAGATCATATCCATCGAACCATGAGAATGTAAAAATAAAGGGAGAGTACACACAAAGGAAGAGAACTACTGACAAGAGACATCACAAGAAAGGAGAAAATTCAAAGGGAGAGAGTTTGACATAGAAGGAGAACACATCACATCAGAGAAAGAAAGATTCTACATCCATCTAGTAAAGGGATTGAAGACAGAAAAAAAGATGCAATAATCAAATCAAATCTTTTTGAGATTACCGATAGTTAGACATTTTTAATAGTTACATTAGGAAAGCTTGATGAAACTATATATTTTATATTGTATTAGTAATAGTATAGTATGATAATGTAGTATGTTTCCATCAATGCCAAAGGGAGAGATTGATGAAATGTAACTGATTGAATGTTTTAAGATGTTAAGTTGATGATCATGCAAGGCATTAAATCAGTTAATGTATTGTATTGTCATTGATGTTAACTTGATATAATCTATATGGTCATGGAAATACTGCAAAAGACTTCAAAGAACCGATAAATCAAGACTATGCTATCAATAATTCATACAAGTCAAATATTCGCTAAGTGACTACATACACCAATGGAGTGCACACTGACGGTCAAAATAATGGAGTAGAGTCACAGTGTTACCCAACGAGCTAATGCACAGCATTACTGACTAGCAGAGTTATAGTGTTGCCCGATGAGCAAAACATAGAGTAACCCGACGGAAAGAATTTATGTGTTGCCCAACGGAAAAGGAAAGGATGGAGATCTCGAAGACAACTAAAGTCACACTGATAGAATAGTCATTTATCACTGATGACTAACTAAAGTTATGACTGATAGATTAGAGAGTTTAGAAAATGAAAAAATGCTTAGCTGTCAAGAAGCTAAAGATAGAATTAATGGATACTTATCATTGTTTTAATCATCCAGATAAAGCCGAAGATAAGTAATTGATTTAAATCTAACTTGTCCAATTGGCAAGAAGATCTCTTTGAGATAAATTAGGAGTTTTCTTTAAATCTATTGGCAAGAATTGTGAAACACACCAAGAATCAAGAAAGCCAAGAAAAGGGGAAATCATGTCTATATAGATACAAACCCAATTCATTACAAATTGTGGGGTGAACAAGAGAATAGAGGAAAGATGCTAAAGAAAATCTGAAGGAGAAGAAAGTCTTCATTCAGTCCTGATCAATAAGCTAAGGAAAGAGCTAGATTCTGTAGACATCGACGAACAGTGAGACAAGCATCACAGAGCAGAACAATGTGGAGTAAAGGTATAAGTGATTACATTGATCAGAGTGGTAATGGAATTATAATAGATCTAAAAATCACAATTGAGTTTTATGTATGAATAGATCATTAGTGTTTTAGTTTAACAATTGAAGCATATAAGCCTCTTAACCGAGTAGGACTTAAAAGTCTTTTTCAATTGAGATACATCCCAAGGAGTATCAAAACGTTTGATCACAAATGTAGCATTGGATATGCCTAATACCTATTGATAGGCCAAGTGAGTGTTTGATCAAGGATGGTAGCATTAGATGCCAGATACTAGTTGACAAAATATTTCTAAATCCTCTAACAAGGTCACACCTAAGAATGTTTTTGTAACCTTTAAGAAGGTTGGCTCCTAACAGAGCTCACTTTAGAAGAGTGAAAATTTGGGGTATCAGTCCCAATAGTTTTTCCCTTAATAGGGTTTCCACATTAAAATCATTGTGTTATGTGTTTATGGTTTATTACTTTACTATTTTACATTTAAAATATGCATTTATTTATTGATCTCTATACTCTACATGTTTACTGTGTTTTAGTAAATAGTTAACTACTTATCAGTAATCATACAGAAAAGATATTAATAGAGCAATCTGAGGAGTAGTATATTGGTATAATTATTTCAAGTCATGAATCTTGTAGGATAGAAGATAACATGAGACATAATTAGTGGTTGTAAGTTTTAAGGATTGATCTTTGAGGCCACTGATTCACCCCCCCTCTCAATTATTACAAACAGTCTTCTCCCAGATATCCACTTTATGATCCTCCTACAGCCGGTCAAGCCTGTCAAAATTGATGTCATACTAGGGCCAAAGGAGCATTGGTGGCTGCATGGTGAGTGGACACTAAATTTCTTGTCTAATTTTCCTACCTAGCTACATGTATTTTGGTGCTTTTTGAATAGCTTCTTGGAGGTTGATAGGACTATGTGGCTCTAACTTATTAAATGCTTCGGGTAACCTACCCCACCTACTTTTGGCACTAGCCATGGCCCTCTGAAAGACAAAGTAAGACATGCTGTCATACTTTACATAGACCTCTATTCTAATCCCAAAAATTTTATCCCTTGTTTCCTCTTTGATTTTTCTATAGGTCAGATTGAGCCAATCTCTAAGGAGTATATCTAGCTTGCTTCTCTCTGCCCTCAATGGAAATGGTTCTGTTTTTCCATGTTCCCTGTAATTTTCTAGTTGTCTGTCATAATTGGCCTCATTGTGCATCCAGGACATTAATTCCCTTAGGTGTACATCCCCTATGTAAAGTAGAGGGTTCCACTCAGTCTCTGCTGGAATAATGAAGTTATGTATATACAGTTCACAAAATATGCTTTCATGAGGGAAGGGTCTGGTATAGGCCATAAAATTCTTGGGTTGAATTAAACTTAGAGTCTATATCTTTAATGGTCATCATTATTTGGAACAAGAGAAACTATTCTTTTAAAGAGATGGCATAAAACCTAGGGGGTGTCCTACATGTAATTATTTGATCAGCGAACTTAAGGGCATGATCCATCTTTTGTTTTTATCTTTCCAATTGCATTTTTAACTTTGTAATCTCTTCCCCTTGCCCTGTTATTACTTTCTTCATTTTCTTTTTCTCTTCACCCCGTAAAGTTGTTGTCAAAACATACTTATTATGTAATCCAAAGAGAAGAGTTTGGAAGGTGATTGGGCCACAATCTTCTGCCTGGGTACTTTGCCTCCTCTATTCCTTCCACGACTTCTCTAAGAAACTTGTTAACCAAGTTTTTTTATAGGGAACTAGGGCAGTCTGTGAGTAGGATGATTGATGGGTTATTGAGGCATTATCCTCGTTGCTATCTGAGATATCTTGATAGATTTCTTGGGGGATATTTTGGTAGACATCAGGTTCAGCTTCACATGTATCTTTTGAGTTTTGAAGAATGTCTTGAATTGTAGACTGATTTGGGGAATCGTTCGGAATAATTTGTACATGAGGCTCTTCATCAGATTACTTAGGGGAAAGGGGTTGAATTTCTGAGGATACTCTAGGGAGCTATCCTCTCATTCCAGGGCTTCTTTGCACAAAATATTCTTCAATCTCCACAACCTTTTTCTTAATAACCTTCTTTTATTTCTCTACTATAGGAACCGACTTCATTTTCTTCCCCCTTGAGGCCGTAGGGGTTTGTGGCTTGGCTGCAAGAATAGAAGTTTCTCCCTCTAATTTCCATTTTCCTTTTGTTTGGGTAGAAGTAGGTACATTTCTCTCATGAGTAGGTAAAGGCATACTTTCTCATAAATTTTTAGTTTCTGCCCCCTGGGTATCTTGCTCAATAGCTAGGTCAATTGGTATTGCATCATCATGGCCAAATTGCACATTAGGGTTAACCTGAGGTTGTAGGGTTTTATGCTGGACAAATTCTGACCATGCCAAGGGAGAGGCATCCCTAAAAGATCTTTCTATTAGCAATTTAATTAGGGCATGGTGGGTGACAGAATTGACATTTCCTTTCTGGGTCTCCTCAGCACTGATGCATAGCATATTGTACAAGAAATTGGGGACATTCATTGGAAGATTATGCCTTACGTAAACAAGTAATTTAAAGTGATGTGCATGCAAATCAGAAAATATTCCTTCACATGTAAAATACCTTATAATATGTGTGGCCAATTCATTATATGGTAGATGGATAGACATTCTTTTGCACCCTTATTTGGTAATCTCTAGAGGAGGGTCACTTGGTAGGGTAAACTAGGCCCTAGATGATCTGGCATCATGCACATTGGGCTAGTGCTCCCTAACCATTGGTAACCCAGTAAATTTTTCTATCCATTATTTTGTGGCAACCACTCTCAATCCCCATACAATTTATTTCCCTTCCTCAAATGTGTTTGCAAATTCAGCTACTGTGTCTTCATCAAACTCTGTTAACTTCAAGAAATATCCTAACCAGCCACATGCATTAAACCTCCTTACTGCTTCATCATCTAAAATAAAAACACCATGTACTACCAGCTCATGTCTCTGCAACTACCCTCCCATCTGTGCTTGCCAATTTTTTTCAATTTGTCTACTCTGTAGTTGATAAATGCCTTATTCCTTCTTGAGTTTCAAACTACTTGTTTTAAAACTATGGGCTTTCTTCTGAATTCTTCTATTATTCTTAGCATGAACAATAGTAATGTGTCTTAACAAGAGAAATTATAGCTCTTACTGTGGGTTGCCACATAATTTAATTATAATTCACATCAAGTCTGACAATCAGAGATAATTTAGGAAAAGGGTACGACAGTTGTGCACTATAGCAACAGGATTTTAATGAGACAAAGGAAAAGTATAGATTTGAGGTGATAAATATTTTAGGATTAAATAAAAATGGCATTTTAGGAATTAATACACTTCCCTTCCTCCTACAAAACATTGACAAGTATCCACACTTGGCATACTTGGCACGAGAAATGGAACTGGCTTAATGCCGTAATGATACATTTATTGCAGTACTAGATATAATCATCAAAATCTATGCGCTAAAAATGGGAAAATTTTGAAAAGCTTGTACCTGACATTCGATCATTCCATATGCCAGAAAAAGGTGGCAAGAGTGGAATGATAGTGGCGACGGCTTGCATCAGTTTACTTGGCTCTTATTTGAAGCAAAGAAAGGAAAATGGTGATGACATGGAAGGTGGGTGGAAGATAAAGAAATGAGATGAGTTGGAAAGAAGAATTAGAAAGTGAATGGAGAAATGGAATTCATGTAAAAACAAAGTTTTTATTATGGACATGCTTGATGGAATTCTATTGAAGAGTTGCAGGAAGAAGGTTTGCACCCTCTACAGCAGGAAGTGTTACTTGTTTGTCTTTTGAATTTGTTGTCAAAATTGTTGCAGGAAGTCTTCTTTTGTTTGAGGTTGGTGATACAAGTTTAGCCGATATCCATTGACTAATAGCTTGAAGTGTACTAGGTCAATTGTGGTTAACTGGATAGCTCCATTGGTGAATAAATGGTTTATTTCATATGGCCCTAGCCATCTTGTCTATAGCATCCCTAGTATTTCTTTGAATCTAAAATCATACAGTAATGCCCAATCGCCAAATTGAAATTTTTTTCTCTTAATATGTGAATCGTGCCACTTTTTCCTTTTTTCTGGATTATTTTAGTGTGCTCTAGGTAATATTTTCACATTTCATCCAAGGAATTGAGATGTAGCAATCACTATTTCTGTGTTACAAGAAGATCAACATTTAACTCCAGTGTTGTCCGCAAAGTTTTGTGTTCAAATTCAATGGGTAGCATTGCTGGTTTTCCATCTAATAGCTCAAATAGAGTCAACCATGTGGTGGTTTTCTAGGTTGTTCTATACACCCAGGCAACTTCTGATAGTCTACTACTCCAATCTCGGTGATGAAAATAAACTATTTTTGTTAAGATGGCTTTAATTTCCCTATTTGTAACTTCGGTCTGTCCATTGGCCTGAGGATGATAGGGGCTTGACTTCTGATGTTTGATATTATATTCTTTCATGAGTTATGTTATTAGATTGGAAGTGAAATGAGAACCTTGATGAGTAACAAGTTCTCTTGGCACTCCATATCTGGTGAAAATTTCATCATACAAAAATTTTGCAACCTTATGATCCTGGGCATGCTTCATGGCTTTTACTTTGACCCACTTGGTCAGATAATTAGTGCACACCACGATGTAAGAATTCCCATTGGATATAGGGTCTATTGGGCCAATGAAGTACATGCCCAATTTTTCAAATGGAGTTACCACTATCTATGGACTAAGGGGCATTTCATCTGATCTTGTTGGTCGGCCCATTCTTTGATATTTATCACATTTCCTTCTGTAGTTGGCTGCATGCTTGTGAAGTGTAGGCCAGTAATATTGAGTTGTTAAAATCTTCTAGGCTATCCTTTTTTCTACAAAGTGTCCCCACATGGCTCATTATGACATGCATGGAGATATGTCTCATCTTCTCGCACACATCTTTGCATTACTTGGTCAAGTCTAGTGTAAAATAGTATGTTATCAATCCAAGAGAAATTGAAGATTTTCTCTACAAGCAGTCTCCTATCCTTATAAGAAAAATGTGTTGGCATTTTATTAGCTAAAAGGTAGTTAGCTATGTCAGCATACCACAGACTTTGGATAGAAATATGAAATAAAATGTCATCTAGAAATGCATCATCTATCAAAGTAGTATCGTCTTCAGCATGGTGGATTCTAGATAGATAATCAGCTACCACATTTTCCTTCCCAAGCTTGTCAATGATTGTAATGTCAAATTCCTACAAAAGAAGGAGCCATCTTGCTAACCTGCCTATGATGGTAGGTTTATTCATGAGATATTTAATTGCTTCATGGTCAGTATGAACAAAAATGGGATAACCAGTTATATAATGGTAGAATTTGTTTAGAGAATAAATTACTGCTAGTAATTCTTTCTCAGTCACTATATAGTTTAACTCTGGTCCATGGAGGCTCTTGCTAATGTAGTAAATTGCATTCTCTAGGTTACTAAACTTTTGTCCTAGGACAACACCTATTGCATAGTCTGAAGCATCTATATGAATGTGAAATGACAAAGACCAATCAGGGCCCCTAAGTATGGGTGCAGTTGTCAATAGTGACTTAAGCTGTAGGAAGGATTCATCACATTCCTTTGTCCAAGAAAATTCAGCCTCTTTGGTGAGAAAAGTATACAGAGGACTAGCTATTTGACTAAAATTTTGGATAAACTTCCTATAGTAGCCAAAATTTCCTAGGAAAGACCTAACATCCTTTTGCTTTGTAGAGATAGGTAGGGTGGGAATTACCTCTATTTTCATAGGATCTACCTGAATTCCAACTTCAGAGATAAAATGTCCCAGCACTATGCCTTCCTACATAATCATGAAGCATTTCTCACTGTTGAGAGACAAGTTGTGTTCCTGACATATGATTAGTACTCTTTCCAAATTCTTTAGGGCTTCCTCAAAGGTGATACCAAATGTAGTAAATTCGTCCATATTTATCTCCATACAATCATGTGATATGTCAGCAAAGATGTTGGTTATAGCTCTCTTGAAAGTAGCGTGTGCATTGCATAAGCCAAATGGTAATATAGAATAAGCATATGTGCCCCAAGGGCATGTGAATGTGGTCTTCTCCTAATCTTCTGGAGCAATGCGAATCTAATTGTAATTGTTGTATCCATCCAGAAAGGAGAAGTATTTCTTACCAGCCAGAGTGTCCAGGACTTGATCAATAAATGGTAAATGAAAATGATCCTTCTTGGTGGAATTATTCAATTCTCTGTAATCCACACATATTCACCATTTCCCTCCCTTATTAGGTACAATGAACAAAGGTGATACCCACTTGCTATCAGAGATTGGATAGATGAAACCAGCATCTAGTAACTTTTGCAATTCAATTTTGACTATTTCTAACAAGGCTAGGTTTATCCTTATTTGAGGCTGACGAAATGGTAAGCTGCCATCATTAATGTTGATCCTATGGGTGCATAGTTTGGGGTTCAGACCTAGCATAACTCTATAATCCAAGAAAAGGCTTTCTCATGCTTACACAGGAGTTTGTTTAACAATACCAATTGTGGTGGTGGCAACTTGTTGTTCACATGGAGACTGTGACCACAAAAAATTTCCATAGTAGTTGTTAGCTCTACCATTGACATTTTAGGTACTAGGCTTGTAGCTACTTCACATGGTAGTAATTGGCGAATTATCTCAGGGCTTACTGTAAAGACACATTTCTCATAGGTACATAACTATAAAATAGAACTTTCAAAAACATCCTTTGCTACTATACACTCATTGGTAAGAATACTTTGTATTACATCATCTTCCTCTTACATTTTCAAAAAAGATTTTTTGTGCATCATCATGAGCTAGGCAAGAGAGTTGATCTCTTCTTCCTCATCCCCTAGTTTTTCCAAAATAGGATCTCTCAAGTCTAGTTGGGGCTGGGTAGGAGGATACAATGCTAGCTTCTTTATCGCCTGACCATTTGAAATTGTCATACTTCCTGATCTGCAACTAATTTTTGCATTAGTGGTGGCTAACCAAGGTCTCCATAGGATGACTGGATAGCCAGCAAAATTTACTTTAGGTGATAAGATGAGCAAATTAGCAGGGTATTACCATGAGTCCAAGGTGACTACCACATCCTCTATAAGACCATCTGGAGTGACTATTGAACTATCAACAAGTTGTAACATTGTTAGAGTTGTCCTCAAGCCCTCTATACTTAATCTATGCATTGTATCTTTGGTCATTACATTTATGGTTGCTCCCAAATCAACTAAAGCATTTTTCATAGATTGTCCATTAATTATTAAATCAACTACTAGAATTATAGGGTCTGAATACTTGGGTATAACTACCTTGCCCAACATGATATCCGCAAGTTGCCCTATCACATGAAGTGTTTGAGGGTCCTTCTTTTTCCTTCCAGGATTTTTAAGGCATGCTTCCTTAATAGATTTTCCATAGATAGGAATGTCTTTGATAGCTTGGAATAGAGGGATTTGGATGTGCATATTTTTCATCTTCTCAAGAATATCAAACGACATTTCTTCTTGGGATATAGGTTTTTAATGGTGAGCCTATTTAGAAAAGGAGGATCAACTAAGGTTTTAAAATTAGTTTTGTTAGATTTTTTAGTTGATTGGGTGGTATTTTGTAGTGTAGCCTCTAGAAAAGGTGTTGATGCTGCAAGAGTACCTGCAACTTCTATGATAATAGGATGTTCAGGTGCAGGTAGAGTGGTACCAGACCTCAAATGGATACCTGGTATCTCTAGTGTGTGGGCATGGTACTACTATGTATTAGTGGTATACATTGGTTGTTGTTGTTGCTTGCTATTGGGATTAGGTTTTAGGTGAGTAGGTAATTGGGTTGGCTTTGGATTAGGACTAGTGGCTGCAAGAGGTGGCATTATTGCAGGAGGAGGGACTGGATGTAGTAACTATGGAAAAGTAGGATTTTGGTTAGGCCACTATGGAGGCCCGCTCCTTTGGTTATTTTGATACCAATTTTCTTATGGTGGTTTCCATTGACTCTGAGGCTGAGAACACTGGTTATTTTTTTGGTTAGGCCACTGGTTATTCTAGGTTGGTTGAGAGTAATGAGAAGGATTCTGATAACTTTGGTTTTTCCATTGATTATTGTAAGGATTTGAAAATTTTAATGGGTCCTGAGGCATACCTTGTCTTGAAGCCCATGGTCAGCGTTGAGAAAAAAAGAAAACTTTATCATTGTCTCCTTATATCTTCATGTACTCTGTAGGCAAATGTTGATTTTCTAGGTTCGCCACGAGCTTGCATCTGTAGTCTTTCTTTTGTTTATGGAAATGAGGACAGTACTCAACTAACTATGATTCAACATTTACATGTTTCTTCTTGGCAGTCATGGTGTTGAGACGTTTAGCAACATCATTAATGATGTCTTTCTTGAAATCTAAAAGAAAGTTAGATATCTCCAGCTTCTAAATGCTTGAACTAATCCCTTTAGTGCATGTGGACCGATATGCTCTATCTTTCTTCACAGTTGATCTGGAATAATTGAGAAAAATTATCTTGAGGTAATCCCAAGAAGATTGGGATATGTCCCCACCAGCTATGAGGTCTAGTGCTTCCAGATAGTTGTCTTTTACTCCCCTTAAGAATACTAGTTTCTGTGAATCCTATGCCAGAACATATTGGGGATTCTTCTGCATTGTGTATAAAAAACATGAAATATAGTCCTCCAAGGTTTCATCCTCCTTTTGTGACATTCTAAAAATGTCATCTCCCCTTGGTTCACTTCCCTTGCAATACTCTTAGTATTTCTACTGAAACAAAGTTTGCATTTAATCCCATGTGCCTGTTGCATTTTCTCCTAAGCCCATGAACCATCGTAAGGCTGACTCTTTCTGTGTTGCTGGAAACAGTTTGAGTTTGTGTGCATTGGTGTTATAGTCAAAGATATGATAGAGGACATCGAAATCAAACAAAAAGGTGTCAGGATCTTTGGTTATTAGACCATAAAACTTTGGGAGTGCAAAAGTGGGTATATTTTTGAGATTAGCATTGTTTATAAGGCTTGGTAGAGGAAATGGGAAAGTAGGTTGTGCCATTACTGAAGGTATTGGGAGCTGGAGTTGCTACTGGAAAGGAATATTAGCTATAGGATTGCTAAAAATAGGTGCATTTGGGTCAGAATTATTGAGAAAAATGGCCAAGATTTCAGCGAAAGGCCGAAGACCACTTATGTCAAAAGGCTCTTCTCTAGAGGAAAATGTTGCAGGAAACTTGGGACTTGCGTCAAAAAAAGTTAACTCAGCTTCTTTGTTCAAATTTGTAGACTCTCCTTAAAGAAATATGCCATATTCGTCTCTTCTTCTTTCCCTTTGATGCATGCAAACAAATTCTTCACACTAGTGAAGCAAATTTAGGACTACAAACTGTAGACACCTAAAATTGACCAAGTGTTTCTTAATCATCCAAATCTGCCAATCTCAGCCAATTGCCCTAAATCTCATCAAAATGCATCAAACTGGATCAAAATCATTCAAATGGACATTTATCAAGCTAATTGGACAAAATCAAATTAAAATCAAAGGATTAATTAATAATGAAATCAAATAATCAAATTCAAGCCTGAGAGGGATCAATCAAAATTATATAATTGATTTTAATCAATTAATTGTATAGTTTTAAATCAAAAATTAAATCCAACCTATTCCCCTACATGGCTAATTTAATTAATTGATGGAATTAAATAAATCCTAAATATCTTTCAACATAATTTGAGCAACCAATAGTAATTGAGAACATAAAGCACATGGATCATCCATAACTTTGAATCTCAATCACTCATTTTTAGAATTAAATCTCAATCACTCAGATTGTCTTCTTGTCCCACCCTTTGAGGACAGCCATTTAAGTTATCCCCTCATTTGAAACCATCTCAAAGCCTTTCACCTAACCAAGGCTTAATCATGGTCAATTCACTCTACCCCCTACCCTTGGGAATTTTCTATAAATACAAGCCATTTTGTAAGCATATGGAATCCTAGAAAATTCGAATGCATAGCATCATTACTATAGGCAATTTGTGAGCAATTGAGAGCATATTGAGAATTTTCATAGAAAATTGATCATTTTAAGAGCATAGTCATGAGCATTTGAGTTGCAAAGCACACATATCTTGAGAATTTGAGCTAGATTTAGGCATTTTTGTATCAATTTCTCATTCTAGGATTGTCCTTGAGAGCGATTAAGGCTGAGAGCTCTTTCAACAAAGCTTAGTTAGAGAACCATGAGATTTCATGGATTTTAATTGCAATTCTTTAGGGTAAATTGTTATTTCTTTCCATATAATTGTAGTTGTTAATCCTAATTTCATGAAGGTGTAAATTCTCACACACAAATAGCACCCACCGTAGGGCTTTAAGCCTCAATTTCCATCATTTTATCATATTTTTGTGTGTTTTGCTTCACTTTCTTGACATTTTTGTAGAAAATAGGTGAAAAGCCACCTGTAAAGATTTAAATGCCACGTACAAAGATTTAAATGCCGCCTATAGATTTTACTCTATTTTCTATCTTAGTTTCTTTCATTGCCTATGAGATAAAGTGTGCCACCTGGTTTGGTAAAGGGCTGCCTGTTAACAGAAAATGACCACCTATGATCTTTCCACAACCACGTATCATAATTCTTTAACCACAATTTGAAAATTCTGTGCCACCTATGGATTTTCCTTTGCCGCCTATGAATTTTCCAGAGCCGCGTGTTAACTTTACACTTGCGCCTTTAAAGTTTTTAATTCTGCTTGTTAACACTTTAAAGCTGCATATTAGTTGTTTAATGCCGCCTGGAATTAATTGCTTCATATCAAGTTTTAATTTATTTATTCACTATTGTAACACTCTATTTTCTTCATTCCTACAGAAGAAAAAATATGCAAAAGTCCAGAAAATAGAACATAGAGTGACAAAGCCTAGCAAAGAGGTAAGAACACAAAACAAGCTTTCCAAGCAAATTCATGCATTTAATATTTTAGAAAGCTTAGAGGTGGAAGAAATTTTTTATAATCATTACATTAAAGTTCTCAATCCCTATAAAATGAAATTTCCTACACTTTGAATTGATTTGTTATTTTTGAGTTCTTTAAAACTAAATTGTGCAAAATTGGATCAAAGAACTTAGGAGTGACTTTCAATTCAATTTCAAGTTTTCTTCACCTTTCCTTGGTTGTGTTGACTAACTTTTTGGAGGAGCCGGAGTGGGAACGATCGCCACTAGATGAGTATGCAAGAAAAAAAGGATCAAAAACCTCAAAAAAGTGCCTAGCCTTTGCTAGCTTCGAAAGAGGTATTTTTCACATCAAGCTTGCATTCTCTTAAATTGTGGCATTTTCTTGATATCTAGTTAAATAGGGAAAACCCCATTATTTTCCATTTTGAACAAAGCATTAGGCATATGCTCTTCACTTTTTGAAGTGAATCAAAAATCCAAACATGTTGTGTTTAAGGTGGTAGAAAGAAGTGGAGGAATTAACCAAACATTTCAATTATAAGTGTATGTGGTAAATTTGGCCTTGTTAACTCACCATACATTTCAACATAGTCCTTCTTCACTAGATACACACAAGACTGAATATGAGATTATTCATCCTGTCTGCCTGCATGATTCGACCTGTTGCCTTCTATCCAGATGGGGTTTTCAAAATAGCTCTCAGAACGAGAATCTCACAACCATAGATCAATCTAAGAATGAAGGATTTTTTAACATGAATGCAATACAATGCAAGATTATTCTAAGAAATGAAATATGTGAGCTTAGTCTAAGACATGATTTCAATGCAATTATTCTAGAATTTGAAACTATCTTATTGCAAAATAAAATTACTCTATATGAGATTATCAAGAAATGTGACAATAATTCAGTACTCTAATAATGCATGAAAATGAGTGGGTGTTTGAATGAGAGAATGAGAGTTCTTTTATAGACTCAGAGATGATCAGAATAGAAACTTTCCTCTTTGAAATAAAACAGATAGAAAAGCCAGTTTAATTTAGAAATCTTTATTCAAAAGAATATAATAAATTGTTTTCTTTCTGCTTTAACTGGTTTCTTTCTTTGATTTAATTCTGTTTTATTTGAATTTAATTGTTTTCTTTCTCTTTAAAGAACAATTAATTCAAAGATTCTATTTCTGAACAAAAGAAATATTTTTGAGAGAATATTCAATTAATTAAATAAACATGACCTCATAAATAGGTTTTTCTCAATTATCTGAATAATTAAATTCAATTATTGAAATGAGGATATTTATTTAATAATTAAATATAATTTAATTCCTTTTTCATGTGTCTTAGCTAAAGAGGGTGAATTTAATTTAATTAAAGTGCTAGGACTTTATTAATTTAAATTAATTCGATCATAAGGTTCATTTAGCCAAATAGATATTTAGGAATTAAATATGATGTATGATTAATACAGATTTAGGATTTTCTGCATTTGACACTTAGGTTGACTAGAGTCAGTTTAAATTAGAATTGCCTAGTATAATGGGACTTTGATGATCTAGAAGAGTGACAAATGCAACAAAATTGGTTAGGGTTGGAAGATGCCAATTTTGGGGTGTTACATTTTTCCCCTCTTTGAATTGATGTGTGAGCAACGCATTGATTCAATGAATAGTCTGATGCCTGAAGCACAAAAGAATAGATTTGAACAATTGGTGAAGATTTCAGAGTCATCTCTAGGATGGAGCTTAACTCTCTGATGTCTAGGTTAGGTTGCCAAGACATCGGTCAAATAGAGTTTTCAAGGGTCATCTTAAGAATGAAGCTTGATCCTCAGGGATCTGGGTTAGAATTCCCTGGTACCTAACAGATTAAGATTTTGAGAATCATCTTCAGAATGAAGCTTGATCCTCAGGGATCTGGGTTAGAATGCCCTAATATCTAAATAGGTTTGATATCTTTCACAAGGCTATCCTCAGAATGAGGCTCAACCTTCAGGAGTTGGGGTTAGATTGCCCCAATACCTGTCCAACAAGATAAATAATAGAGATTTTAGGACTATCTCCAGAACGGAGCTTAGTCTCCCAATATCTAGGTTAGATTGATATCTTTCACAAGGCTGTCCTCAGAATGAGGCTCAACCTTCAGGAGTCGGGGTTAGATTGCCCTGATACCTGTCTCAAAAGATAATAAATAAAGATTTAGAATCATCTCCAGAACGGAGCTTGATTATCAAGAGTCAAGGTTAGATTGCCTCGATACCTGTCCCAAAAGATAATTTTTCGAGAACCATCTCCAGAAAGGAGCTTGATCCTCAAGAATCTTAGATTTCTCAGATACTTAATATATGCCAAGATGTAAGGAACAAAGATGCCCTTATTGATTGTGGAATATCCAGTTTTGACTATGAAGTATGAAAAACTGAACATGCCGCAAGTGATGAGATGCCCCTAGCAACAAAGACTTTTGAAAATTAGAATAGATTGATTGGAGTAAATTCAATGATGTAATCATCCTGCCCCCTTAGGAGAAAAATAGAAAGATGACACATCATAATGATGATGGAAAGTGAAAAATTGCAGATAGATGTTGAATCAGAGATCAAGAAGAACTCATAATAGATTATGGAAGAATTTAGAAGATTCAGGATCAATTTCAAGTGATTTCAAGGTCTAGTTGACCAAGTTTGACTAGGGTTGACCAAAGTTGACCAGAGTTAACTTTTGAGGAAAAAAGTCAAAGATTTCAGAAAAATGGTGATAAGATATGATTCTGACAAGAAAGCGATGTTAGAAAGTTGATTGCATAAGCGTCTGATCGCATCGGTCCCAAAAATTTTAAAATGCAATTTTAAGCTATATAAAAGTGTCAGATTTTGATTTTGATCACGAAAATGAATTCAGAGCTGTCAAATTAGGTAGTGGTGAAGTTTTCACGCAAAACAGAGCACTTTGAAAAATTAGGGCAAAACCTATATAAGGATGAAAAGGGTCATTTTCAAATCATTTCAACCTTTGACTTTGTGAGAATTAAGCTCTAAGTAAAAGACAAAATGGTGGTCCCCTACAACACTCACCGATTCAAGCAATTGAGGAGACACAGCCGGCCCGCAGCATACAAACCTCTAGTAAGTTGTCAACAAATCTCTCTACATGTCAAATTTTATCAATTTTAGTCAATTTTTCTTTGTTTTTTCACATTTTTTAGAATTGAGTCGCGGGTCTTCACGTGAAGAAGTAGTTTTGTCGCACACCCCGTAGGGAAATCTCATGTGAAGAAACTACATTTTGCGACATTCAGTGTGAAATCTCACATGGGAGAGTACCCATGTTCACGCAAGAAACCCTTCTAGAGGGTGTTTTCTCATTCGAAAAGTCATTAAAGGTCATGAAAAAGGTCAATGTCATGCGACCCAAAGAATTTCTTCGCGTGAAAGAGAACTTCTTTACGCAAAAAATAGCTTCTTTGCATGGGAAAAAGTGGACAGAATGAGCATAAAATCAGTGTGCATCACATCCAATAGCTTTTGCATCAGCGTCATTACTATTTGTAGGATGTCTTGAATGCTTGATTATCTCATTATGCTTTGATTATCGTAGATTATAGATCATGCTTTATTGTTTGTATGTCTTGCAGGTTGACTTTCCAAACATTATGTTTAGATCGCATCACCCGGCCATCAGTAGATTGGTATCACAGTTGGATGATGTTGAGATAGCACATATAGGTACTTTGGGATTGAGTTCACTATGTGATGTACTTGAGATTTGGGTAAATCATGGATTGCTAGGAGCCTTGGTCAAGCGTTTCCATTCAAAAATGAGCACTTTCCATTTACCACAGGGGGAGATGACTGTTACTCCTGAGGACATATACCAGATCCTGAGGATACCATTCCACGGTGTCTGAGTAGAGTATGAGACACAGCCCAGGTTGGGGACAACAACATTGAGGGAGGAATTTTAGGATGACCTCGTTATGGGTAGGGCGATCCTGTGGGAGGATTTGATTAGTGAGTATGGTCTGACCCACAAGTTACCAGTGGTTTTGGCATGCTTCCTTGGGTGCTACCTAATGTTAGATCATGGACAACACAGTCTAGAGTGTGGATGGGGTAGGATGTTGCAGCTGATGCTAGCACTACCTCAACATTACGGATGGGGTTAGTGTATGTTAGCACACATGTATCATGAGATGCATGAGATCGCCTACCAAGAGGTGAAGAGCATGGACGCAGGGGTATTTGTACTACATGTATGGGCCTAGGAGCATCTTCCCATTACCAGACCTATATGCGAGGATATGAGGCAGCCATTAGAGCCTTATATTTACCGATATAGGGACATGATTACCTAGCCAATGCTGGGTAAGGTAGATCGGTGGCGAGCTCAGCTTGATGATTTAGCTGCAGTGATTTGGAGGCCATGGAGAATTACAAAGGCCTGGGATGATGTGGCAGAGTAGTTGAGTCACATGTTCTATTCATGTGTGATGATTGGGCACATGATCACTGTTATCGAGAGATTTCAGTAGAAGCAGGCATGGTGGCAGTTTGACTGACCATAGGACATATCACAGGAGTACACAGAGTATGCCAGATTCATAGATGAGATCAGGATGGGCTAGCTTATGAAGCTAGTCTAGGGTCGTACTATGATAGATATTCATGCATTGGTCCCAATACAGTGGGACTATCTCTGAGATGTAGCAGATGGCGGCATGACCGCTGAGTACAGGGAGCACTTCATTACACGTCTATTCTTAAGGTCTATAGATCTGGTTGGCATAGAAGGCCAAGGGCACATGGTACCTTCATAGGTCATTCAGCCATAGGTGGTACAACAGATGCAGATGCCCCCACCACAGCAAAGGGCACAGCTGGGATTACAGCAGGGTCCCCGACTTTAGACCATAGAGGTAGACATCCCCGCATGACACATAGGGATGGATGTAGGGGCTAGTGGCAGTGGTAGCACGAGATAGTCATAGAGATGAACTATAGAGAAGATAGCTGAGGAGTAGCAGGTACCCCCATAGGAGGAGGTATAGCAGGATGATCCTATGTAGGAGGATTAGTTGGCGCAGGACAAAACACAGGATCCACAGTGGCGGTCTCTGGAGAGAGATAGAAAACTCACAAGGTAGGTCAGGGATTTTACCATATAGCTAGCCGTGCAAGACACATGACTGCTTGACCAAGATCGGGAGATACAAGATCTCTGGGAGTAGTTATGGGCATCTCAGGAGGAGATTCACCATCATACGGTGTGAGCGGCATATTATTATGCGTCGTATATAGGGGCGGTGCCTGATGAGGCATCCCAAGTGGCCAGATTCTTGACATATGCCAGAGGATCAGAGGGTGCGCAGGTTCCACCACCACCAGATAGGGCCCCACCTCCACCTCCTCCAGGTGATCAGGGAGAGGATCAATTCAAAGAGGGGCAAAAATGTAACACCACAAAATTTACATCTTGCAACCCTAGCCAATTTTGTTGCATTTGTCACTCTTCTAGATCATCAAAGTCCCATTATACTAGGCAATTCTAATTTAAACTGACTCTACTTGACCTAAGTGTCAAATGCAAAAAATCCTAAATCTGTATTAATCATACATCATATTTAATTCCTAAATATCTATTTGGCTAAACAAACCTTATGATCGAATTAATTTAAATTAATAAAGTCCTAGCACTTTAATTAAATTAAACTCACCCTCTTTAGCTAAGACACATGAAAAAGGAATTAAATTATATTTAATTATTAAATAAATATCCTCATTTCAATAATTGAATCTAATTATTCAGATAATTGAGAAAAACCTATTTATGAGGTCATGTTTATTTAATTAATTGAATATTCTCTCAAAAATCTTTCTTCTGTTCAGAAATAGAATCTTTGAATTAATTGTGCTTAAAGAGAAAGAAAACAATTAAATTCAAATAAAATAGAATTAAATCAAAGAAATAAAACAGTTAAAGCAGAAAGAAAACAATTTATTGTATTCTTTTGAATAAAGCTTTCTAATTTAAACTGGCTTTTCTATCTGTTTTATTTCAAAGAGGAAAGTTTCTATTCTGATCATCTCTGGGTCTATAAAAGAACTCTCATTCTCTCATTCAAACCCTGACTCATTTTCATGCATTGTTAGAATACTAAATTATTATCACATTTCTTGATAATCTCATATAGAGTAATTTCATTTTGCAATAAGATAGTTTCAATTTCTAGAATAATTGCATTGAAATCATGTCTTAGACTAAGCTCACATCTTTCATTTCTTAGAATAATCTTACATTGTATTGCATTCATGGAGAAAAAGCCTTCGTTCTTAGATTGGTCTATTGTTGTGAGACTCTCATTCTGAGAGCTATTTCAAAAACCCCGTCTGGATAGAAGGCAACAGGTCGAATCATTCAGGTAGACAGGATGAATAATCTCATATTCAGTCTTGTGTGTATCTGGTGAAGAAGGACTATGTTGAAGTGTATGGTGAGTTAACAAGGCTAAATTTACCACATACATTTCTAGCACCCACCGTGGGGTAGGTACATTCTATTCTTGCCTAATTTCATTTCATTTTTTTCATTTTCTTACATTCTGTCCATACTTTTGTACAAGTTTTGTTCTAATTTCACGCAAACTTTCTAAGCGTCTCACGTGAACTTTCTAGTTCTTTGCGTGGCTTTTAGTACTTCTTTGCGTGATCTAGCATACTTTGTCATGCAAAATTACATTCCAGAGCTTTCATTTTGATATCTTATTGCCTCAATTTTCTAACCTAACCACCTGCTATTTTTTGACATTTGTGTTTCTTTGATTCATCTTTTGAAACAACATAACAGTGGTTTGTAGGATGCTGAGATAAAGAAAATCCATTATAAAATTCTAATGCATTTATTGCAGGAGGTTGATATGAAGAAAGGCATTACAAAATACTAATGGGTTTATTGCAGGATGTTTGTCGAAGACCTTGCATGTTTTCACAACTTCTTGTATCTATTTTTAGTAGTTAAAACACACTTCGGTTGGTGCTTAAAATGAATCATTGTCTTGCGTGATTAAAGTGTTTTTTAGATTGTAATCCTAAGAACTAAATGAACATATCCTCTCCCCTCATCTTTATGGATCTTGGGTGTAAGAGAAATTCATGTGATTCTTCTAGAGTGGCTACCTCCCAAGAGCTTTAGCAGAGTTGGTGAGAGTGGATGCCCAACCGGTAACAAGCTAAAGCCAAGCCCTTCCAAGCCGGTATAAAAAAATGCTATTGTGATTAATGTCACAATAGAGAGGTGTGAATTCGTTGTGGAAACCAAAATATCCTCTAGTACCCTAGTGGTTCGTTAAAGTCCCAACATCGTTAAGGTGAAAGCCTTGATTTGAAAGGATTGGGAGAGCCCCCTTTATTGGGAAAATAACTTGATCACAACCACCTGAATGGATGACCTTACTACAAACTGTTGTTCTCATTTTCCAAAAACCATCTATCTGTTGGCAATAGAGATAACAGATCTTTGGGAAGCAATTCCTTTGGGGTTCGAAGCTTGGTATGCTTGAGAAGTGAGTGCATATGTAAGGAGGAGCCCATGCTTCCAATCTTCTAAGTTGTCTGCTAAGAGTAAGCGTAGCTGAACTTCGGTTCAAGTATGGATTTAATAGATTTTGTCTTGGCTATCCTAGGATTGTGATGTTCTTGTTCTGGTACTACAAACATTTTTTTTAATGTTTTTTGCGTGGGTGTATCATTTGAACAAACAAAACTATCATCAAAACACACAAACTGTCAATCTTGAACATGTCCAAAACAATCTGTAACTTGAACTATCTGTCAGAAAATAGCATGATTTTATCTTGGGAAATGCAAACTAGTCTCAAGAGTCTAATTCTGTAAACATTCTTTTTTCAACATTTACATAGTTTTGCATGACATTTCCCAATCTTCGCGTACTTTACTGAGAATCTTTGCATGATACAAAATACACTGTTTTGCGACATTTGGCATTACTGCCATTATTTTGTCACTTTTTATTTTGTCAAACTGGTGTCATTCTTTATGCATATACTGCAAATTTTTGCGTGGGTCAGTGAGAAACTTCACGTGACAGAACATTTCTTTGCGCAAAACTGGAGTCTTTTTTCCAAAACAGCGAGCTAAAATCTGTCAGTTAGGTGTACTTCTATCAAATCTGGTCTCTAATATGGGTCTATTTTTCTACCATCCATCTTCACACAGTCTGAAACTTGGTTTCTTGGGTTGAGAATTACGTGATTCTTTCTTAAACTGGTCTCGTCTCATGTCTTTTTTATCTCTTTCATCTGTGTTTTCATGCCTTGTGTCGCAATAGTCATCTCTTGGTTGTTCGAGCCTCATCTTCGATAATTTGCACCAATGATACTTCACCTTTTGGCATGTCCTATGCAATTACTTTGAGACAGTTTCAAGTTTGTTCCTAGTTCACATTCCTTTGTTCAAACTTTTTCTATGACTGTCACAACTCGAAGTGGCAAAAAATTTCCTTCAATCAATCAAGATGAATTTGTACTTTCCACACTATTACCTGCTACATCTAGTGAGGAATCATCTTGATCTCCTTCCCTGGTACATCGACCTTACAATAAATGGCCATTTCCAGTGGATTTTAGTAGGGTTCAAAATCCTTTGTTCCAAGAAGACCCATATTCTGAGAAAACTCAATCTTTTCATATCAAGTTTTTACACCTTGAATCCTTTCATTCTAGTAATATGATAGATCATAGTCAACTGGGTGGACCCTGTTTCAACTAGACTAAAAATCCTCCTCATCAAGAAGAGAAGGAGATAACCCAAGGGGATATCATAGAGGCCTACAATAATAAAAAACTTCATGAGGATGATGGTAGTCATAATGAAAGAAGAGAAGGAGAAATACCTTCTCGAATTAGCCACCCAAGGTACCAAACTTCCCTCTGATTACAAGGTAGAGACACTTATTGAGAAACATGAAGAAAATGAAAACTCCCGCTTGCAAAAACAAATGCAAACCATGCAAGAGAAACTCTCTAAACTCTTGAAAGAGAAAGAAAAACCTATCACACAATTCACATTGGAAAGCATCTATCCTTTCCCATTTGACTAAGATCTTTGCATGCTTCCCTTTCCCAAAGGAGCTGAGCTTCCTAAACATGACAAATACTTGGGTACATCTGACCCTCAAGACCATTTGAGATATTTTGGTTCTCTTTCCATGGAATTCATACATGACACAACCTATCTCATGCATCTTTTCCCACATAGTTTGGGAGGGTCAGCTATGGAATGGTTCTCTAGATTACCAACTAGTGTCAAAACTTTTGATGAAATTACCAATTTATTTCTACAACACTATTCTCACAAAATCTAACATTTGGTTCATATTCGAGATCTTTGCAATTTGAAAAAAAATCATGGGGAATCCTTCTTGGTATTTCTCCAAAGATGGAGACAACTCTATACACAATATTCTCGCAAGATACCTGAATTTGAAAAGTTGGACATCTTTCTCGATAATCTTCTCCCCAACTTTGGGTATCAAGTACAGCTACAAGGTCCTCTAACCTTTGATGACATGATTAAGAAAGCTGTAAGAATCAAGACATTTATGATCAAGAAAGGAGAATTGGCCTTACACAAGGAAAATAAACAAGGGTCTTCCTCCTTAAGCAAAGATAAATCCAAATTTCCCAACAAAAACCAAAATGTTGTGAATGATGGAGTTGTAGACAATGTGACTCCCAAGCCTTCGAAGGCTGCCTTTAATCTCACTACCATGATGCAAGTAGCCAAAGACACTAAATAGGCTGTGGCAGAATCCAAACTGAGTACTTCATGATTTTTTGGACCTAAACCTTGGGCTCCTAAGCTCAAGTGTGAATTCACTCCTTTAGGAGAACCTCTTGAGGCAGTTTACAAGACTCTTGTAGACAACAATTTACTCACTCCATTGGATAATTCATGACCTTATGATCTGCAACCAAGACCCTCTTGGTGGAATGAATCTGCTTATTGTGATTTTCACCAAAACAAAGGTCATAAAACGGTTACTTGTCTTAAATTGTGGCATAAAATCTAGGATCTCATTGATAGTGAGGTTATTGTTGTGGGAGGTCACAACAAAAATTTTGATCACCAATCTTTCAAAGACCCTTTTCCTCCTCATGGAAAAGGTGAATCATCTAAAGGCAAAAATATTGATGCTAAGGTCAACTATACATACACCAATAACGAAAATGTCATTAATATGATTGAACTTGTTGATATTGAATATTGTAATGTCATCATTCTCAAGGGAAAGGAAGATACTTCCAAGTCTAAAACACCTTTCACTTTGCAAGGGTCTATACCTCAATCTTCTGAAAAAGAGCAGTCTCAAGTCAGCGCTAATGTTGTTACTCGATCTCATGCTAAAATCATTCTCAAAGGCCCTGAGCCTTCTATATCTACATCAACTCAACCTTTAGACAAAGCTAAGGTTGACTCTGCTACTAAGAATCCAAAAGTGGGGTCCTCATTTAATGCTTCCAATTACAACATTCTCGTTTAATTGCAACATACTAATGCTTAGATAACTATTTTTGAGCTATTGAAAATTTCCCCTACTCATAGGGAAATCCTGGACAAATCCCTCACTGAGGCAAATGTCCCAAAAGATCTTGATCTTGACTGATTTCAATCTATGGTAGGTCACTTGACCTCCTCACATTACTTTTCTTTCTCTGAGGAAGATGCCCATTCTTTGAGTCACCCGCATAATAACCCTCTGCACATTGAAGTCATGATTGGTCCAAAGCGTGTTCATCGTGTTCTCATAGATAATAGCGCTGGCCTAAATATTTGCTCTGCTAGTTTCCTTATTGAGTTAGGCTATGGCGAAGATTGCATTGATGCTCGCAATAAGATTACTATTAAGGCCTATGATGAGGAAGAACATAAATCCAAGGGGCTAGTTGTTTTGCCAATAAGAGTTGGTCTTGTTGAATGAGATGTTGTCTGTCAAGTGCTTGACATTCCTTTGGCATACAATATTCTATTAGGAAGGACATGGATCCATGAAATGTAGGCTGTCCCTTCTACATACCATCAGTGCATTAAGTTCCCATTCCAAGGATCTGAAGTGACTATACCTGCTAATACATGCTATGATTGTAATGCCCTCACAAAATCTGCTAACATCTTTGTGCCTACCAATAGAGAATCTATTGAACTCCTTGATAATAAATTAAAAGAAATGGAAAAGAGTTTGACACTCAAAGAAACTGATATGGGAGGATATCAGATTAAACCTGTGCTATCTATTACATCTTTTCCTTTGTCTCCACGTTCCTTTGGGAGACCTTCTGAGAGCACTAAACCTTCTAATGTTCCTCCTCCAACAAATTATGGTGGTACCTTTGTACAAGCCACAGTACCATTAGAAGAAGAAGCTAAAAACAGAGCTATCAAAGCTTGGATCTATAAAGGAGAAGAAAATTTTGAAAATACTCCTCCTTATGACATAAAACCCAAGAAATATGGCAAAGGTTTATCTATCATGCAACATTTTGGCTATAAAGGAAATGGTCCCATAGGTGCAAATCATAAGGGATTGATTACACCAATTGAAGCTATTGGTCATAGAACACACAACTCTATAGGTATAGGCTTCCAAAAACTCACATTTCAATTGGGAATAAATAATTTTGTACCTCGCAAAGATAAGAAACCAACACCTGAAGAAACACCTGAAACTACAAAATCTAAAGACAACTCTGATGAGGATACTTTTCCTTATCCTATTCCTCTAGACCTGGAAGAATTCTTTACTAAGCCAGATAACTTTGTACCACATGTCAGTATAGTGGACACTGACAGTGATTTTGATACCACCACTTCACTTGCTCCATTAACTTATGAGGAGTGGAAAAAATATATACTCTAAATCCTGGTTATCGAGGTGATTTATACATACCACCACACTTTCAAGAACAATTTGACCAGGAATTCCAGTCACTTCTCATTTCACAAGAGGCAGCTGATGCTACAAACACTACTAAGATACCTTGGTCAACAGATGCTCATTTGACCATAGCAGAGGTTCTAGGTAGAACTCATCCCAACTGGGGACAAAGGGTTGATTTCACTCATGTTCTTGATATGAAACCTAATGATGAAACAAACTCTCATGAATATGAGTTTGATAGCTTGTCATATGCCACTTCTGATAGAGATATAGATACAGCTAATGCATACGAAAACCTTCTCAAAGTAGGCGAATGGTTTAGTGTAGGGTCACATGAGTCTGACTCCCTAGATGTTAACATGTCATCTACTATGGTCGCTAGGAATCAAAGGAATTTGACTATACCTCTATATGTGATCCCTGTGTTACAATAAGAACCTCTTTGTAATGAGGTTGAAAAAGAACATCAAGTGTTTGAGTGTTTGGAACAAGGAAAAAAATAGGGATATGCTCTTCACTTTTTAAGTGAATCGAACTCCCAAACTTGTTGGACTAAGTTCATTTTTCACTTTCTATTTATGCTAGATTAAATTAGAGCTTTAGAGGGCCTACCTCCCAAGAATTCCTTTACCAAGGTGGTGAGAGAGAACAACCCAAAGTGGGAGACAATCGCTTTTTCCATGATACTATTTGACCCACTATAAAAAAAAATGCACTTTACCTTAATCCAAAAGTGATTAATTTGTGTGCAATTCATCCTTGCTTCCTTGAGTAGTCCTTCAAGATTATGCAAAATCATACTTTCATGCGTGTGGGAAGCCCACAAGGGGGTAAAGGAACTTGACATTATTTAGAATGGAGGTGTGATTCAAACCAGTTAAGATAGTAATCCTACCTTCTAGAGCCATTGTTAAAAGCCAAATTTGACTCTAGGTAGATTTCTTGGAACAATTTCTCATGTTATACATGTAAAAACATCTGAGAACATACACTTTTAGTGTTGTCTTAGGGATATGGTGCAAATTTGATGTGTGTGTTGAGTTTGTACTTCATTTTCATGCAAGAATCTTTTTTAAAAGGTCTGACCAAAACCATTAAACTTTTAAAATCCAAAAAATTTAAAATTTCAACTTTGATCAGAAAAGAGCCACGTACAAACAATTCTATGCCACCTGGAAAATTTGAAATGCCACGTGGAAAATTTCATAAGCCACTGGAAAGTGTTGCGTGAAAACATTGTAAAACCACCTATTAACAGGCTAACATTGCCTGCAAACTACAGAGTGCCACATAGAGGAATTCTAGTAACTGCATACCAACATTTAAAGGTCGCCTACACATAGTTAAGTGCCGCCCAAAAACAAATAAGGGAAAATAGGGGATATTCCCATGAGGTTTGAAAACAAGATACCAACATTTTTGGATACCCTTTTTAGGATTTTACCTCTGTGTAACTGAAAATTGATCAGAATCCACCATTATTGGACCTTTTGAAAAATCATCCAAGGATTGATCATTTAAGTGAGATAAAAATCCTAATATTTTTATTTTATTTATGTTCATGTTGGCTTTTACATGATCTCATTACATCAAGGCTACCCTACAACACAATGGATCCTATCTAAGGCAAGAGTGTCCTTTTCCGGGTGATCCTTTTAGTTCTTCAAGACCTTTACAAGAACCTATAAAGGAAACATAGCCAACAATGTCCTTTCCATTTGGAAATATGGATCCTGACCAAATCAATCATGTCAACAAGGATACCAATAATAATGGAGGGGGAAATGTCAATCCTAACAATCAATGATCAAATAACAATACCAACGGAGGAGGAAACATTGACCCTAATAATCAAGGGTTAAACAACAACAACCTTGGAGGAATTAACCTTGACCCTAAAAACCAAGGGTTAAATAATAATAACAATGGGGGCAAAATTGACCCTAATGATGAAGAAGAAACTGATTAAAAGGTCAATGAAGCAATGCAAAGTCCTTTTTTCATGAAGCTCATGTAAAAAGTGTTGGAAAAAGACAAGGAAAAATACTTTCTAGACCTAGGACAAACGGGTCTCAAACTTCCACATGACTATGATGTCAACAAACTTAAACAAAAAGAAGGTGAAGCTAACCCCATTGATATCATGAACAAGAAGTTCCAACTTTTCCAAATGAAATTGGACATGATGAAACAAAGCGGGATTCCTAAACCCTTTTCTATGAACGCTTTGTGTCCTTTTCCATTTGATAAGTCATTAATCATGGTTCCATTCCCAACTAATGCTATGTTTCCTAAATATGACAAATATGAAGGAAAAACTGATCCTCAAGATCACTTAAGGGAATTTTGTGCCTTGAGTATAGAGTTCATGAATTATACAACTTACCTAATGAGGTTATTCCCTAGAATTTTGGGAGGTATGGCAATGGAGTGATTTTTGAAGTTACCCTCCGACATCTGAACCTTTAAAGAATTGGCCTCTAAGTTTGTAACTAATTATTCTTATAATATCAAACATGAGATTACAATGCTTAATTTATGTAACACCAAGAAAAGAGAAGGAGAGGGATTCCTACTTTTCCTACAATGGTGGAGAGCGGTATTTTCTAGATTCCCTCGAAGTGTACCCAAATAGGAGAAGATGGATATCTTTGTGAATAGCTTGAATAATGAAATAAACTATCGGTTAAGGCTACAATGTCCTAGGTCATTTCAAGACCTAATTGAGAATGGGGTTACCATGAAAGAGGTATTGTTCAAAAGTGGATAAATCAAACTTTACAAGGATAACAAGAATAAGAACAACAACAATACCTCCAATACCAATCAAAATCGCAATACCCCTAAAAATAACCAGTTTTGGATGAGAAATAACAACAATAAAGGAGTGGTCAATGATGGAGTGGTAGAGGCAAATACTTTAAATGTCACCCCTTTCAATCTCACCCAAAGTTGAGTTCAAGCCAATAATTTGAATCAAGCACCCAAAGTGCCCTTTAACAACAACAACACTAACAACAACTTTGGGAATAATCAAGGGGCTTACAAGCCTAAACCTTTCTTTGCACCTACACACAAAAGGACATTCACTAATTTGGGTGAACCATTGGAAAATGAATTAAGAACACTTATTGCAAATAAACTTATTGACCTACCAAGGGCTCAACCATATGAACCTCAAATCAAGCCAAATTGGTGGAGTGAGAATAGCCATTGTGAGTACCATAGAAATCAGGGACATAAGAATAATGATTGCATGTGTCTCAAACATGTGGTACAAGATCTCAATGACAATGGTGTGATAAAAGTAGAAGGTCCTCAAACTAATGAAGATCACACGGCCTTTAAGACTCCTTTCTATAAACATGAAAAAGGAGAATCTTCCAACTCCAACAATGGAGGAAACAATGGGAACAATGCGAGAGGCAATAATAATGTTAACTTTGCACATATTTATGATAATACTATCAATGCTTTATCCAGCCATGAAAGTACTATCAATGTTGTGGTGATCAAAGATAAACCTAAAGTGGAGACCTCTAATTCCATCAAAAGGGGGAAAGCCTCAAAGGTTACCCTACAAGGGGTTACTCCTATTACTATTGGTCCCAAAACACCAATTATTTTTGCTAAACAAACACCACCTATAACAAAGACTTATAGTTTGGTGGATCCCTTACAAAATAATCTAGCACAAATATCAATTTTGGAGTTGTTGAAATTATCTCCTAATCACAAGGAGATCTTGGAGAAAGCCTTAGTTGAGACCACCGTTCCTATAAACTTGGAGGAAGATAAAATTTAGAACATGGTAGGACATCTCATAGCCCGTCATTGTCTTTCATTTTTAGAGCAAGATGATATGTCTATCACACATCCTCAAAACTTACCCTTGCACATAGAAGTGTTAATACAAAGGCATAGGGTCAAGCAAGTTCTCATGGATGGGGGAGCTGGTCTTAATATTTTCACTTTAAACCTTGTCAAGTCATTAGGGTTAACCGAGTCGTCCATTGACCCTAATAAGCAAATCACCATTAAGGCTTATGATGAGGAGGAAAGATCTTCCAAGGGTATGATTATTGTACCAATTCAAGTAGGACCTATCAAAAAGAATACCATATGTTAGGTCCTTGGTATGAAATTTACTTACAATATCTTATTGGGAAGGCCATGGATACATGAAATGCAAGTGATACCTTCTACCTATCACCAATGCATAAAATTAGCACACATGGGGGAAGAGATCATGATTCGAGGAGATTCAAATCCATTTCAATATTGCAATGCCTTGAAGCCAAGTCACGAACTATTCATACCTAATAATAGGGAAGGAGTCATCCCTAATATTACCATGGAAAAAGATAAAGAGGAAAGTTCAAAGCTAAAATCAAATGTTACATCAATTTCCAACCCTAATCAAACTAACTCAACTACATCAACTAAGGGAAAAGAAAAGATGAGCTATGAGGGTCAAAATTCAATTGATAATTAATTCAAGACTTTAGCATTGAGAATGGAAACTTTGAAACCTACTAAGGAAGAAAGAGAAAAAGCTAAGAAAGATCATTATCAAAAGATGAGTGACATGAACCAATTTGAGAAACAATGCAAAATTCATTCAAAAGTGGTAGGGGAATATTCTGTATCCCTATATTATTTACCTACATCTCCAAGGACACATGGGAATCCATCCAAAAATCATAAACCTAACAAATATAATTCTCACTTTTTATGAGAATGTGACAAACAAGAAATAGAAAAGGAGGATAATGAAGTATTGCAATGGCTTTATAAAGAGGAGGATAATTCAGCTAATCCTATTGAAAGGGTGCAACATATCGACATCCAAACTGATAAATATGGAAAAGGATTCGATATCAAGAAGAAAATGGGATATAAGAGAAGAGGACCCTTAAGAGTTTGACATAGAGGGTTGTTAGAACCTATTGAACCAGTTTGGAGAGAAAAAGAAGAGAAAGCCGACATAGGTTTTCACCATAAAGGAGAAATTTCAAGTCCCATGCATGATTTTTGTGACCATATACACATGGTAGGATCTGAAAGTGAAGATGATTATAGGGATTATGAGTGGGATTCCTTTTCCAAAGAATCTTGTCATGAGATAGAGGTTGATGTTGTTCACACTTATGCAACTCCTCCAAAAGTTGAGGATCAAGAACATGTGACTCAAGGGTCGACTTCTACTCAAACATCAATTGAACCTCAACAATATAATGTAGAACAAGAACCTCCTTACAATCAATGGGTAGGTGAACCTTGGGTACCTTCGTGGGTGGGAGATTCTAACCTAGTGTTTAATCCACACACTTTATTTCCCATAGAAATCTTAGAGGACTCTAGTGAAGAGGATTTTGATCCTACTTCCATGGACCATCTTGAAGAGGCACATGTCATAGACCTTGACAGTACAATGTATGAACCATCAAATGAAGTCATGTCCCTAAATCCTTCAAATGATAATACATCCAATGAATCCTTGTCCTTAATTCACCCTGAACTTATTGATTGGGATCTTTCTGAGCCAAATGACTTAGTATACTTCCCTAATGATAATGCATTGGCCTTATACCTAAATGCGGTTGAACAAAATTCTTCCATCAATGAAATCACTCTAGACATGATGATAGGGGCAGGTGTTCAACCTCTCAATCCAAAAAATGAAAAGAAAAAATACAAAAAAATGAGAAGGTCTAGTGGTGAAAACCACCATGTGGCAATGCTAGACCCAAAAAAAGTAAAAATAAAGGATGTTTCCGAAGGTGAAAACCCAACTGTGGCACCTAAGGAAGAGAGGTTGGACACCTTACCAGCTTATGAAGGTGAAAGATAACCTATACTCATTGAACCTACATAAAAAGTTAACATTGGTACCGAAGTGGATCCCAAATTTATTCACTTAGCAACATCTTTGAGTCCCTTGGACAGGATTTGTAGACACCTAGAATTGACCAGGTGTTTCTTAATCATCCAAATCTACAAATCTCATATAATTGCCCTCAATCTCATCAAAATTTATCAAAATGGATCAAAATCATTCAAATGGACATTTATCAAGCAAATTGGACAAAATCAAAGGATTAATTAATAATGAAATCAAATAATCAAATTCAAGCCTGAGAGGGATCAATCAAAATTATATAATTGATTTTAATCAATTAATTGTATAGTTTTAAATCAAAAATTAAATCCAACCTATTCCCCTACATGGCTAATTTAATTAATTGATGGAATTAAATAAATCCTAAATATATTTCAACATAATTTTAGAAACCAATAGTAATTGAGAACACAAAGTACATGGATCACCCATAACTTTGAATCTCAATCACTCATTTTTAGAATTAAATCTCAATCACTCAAATTGTCTTCTTGTCCCACCCTTTAAGGACAACCATTTAAATTGTCCCCTCATTTGAAACCATCTCAAAGCCTTTCACCTAACCAAGGCTTAATCATGGTTAATTCACTCTACCCCCTACCCTTGAGAATTTCCTATAAATACAATCCATTTTGTAAGCATATGGCATCCTAGAAAATTTGAATGCATAGCATCATTACTATAGGCAATTTGTTAGCAATTGAGAGCATATTGAGTATTTTCATAGGAAATTGATCATTTTAAGAGCATAATCATGAGCATTTGAGTTACAAAGCACACATATCTTGAGAAGGTGAGCTAGATTTAGGCATTTTTGTATCAATTTATCATTCTAGGATTGTCCTTAAGAGAGATGAAGGCTGAGAGCTCTTTCAACAAATCTTAGTTAGAGAACCATTAGGTATCATAGATTTTAATTACAATTCTTTTGGCTAAATTGTTATTTGTTTCCATATAATTATAGTTGTTAATCATAATTTCATGAAGGTGTAAATTCTCAAACACACAAACCACTATTTAAAAACTAGCTAGAAATGAAAAAAGACTTAGAAAGTTTCTTAGCTTGACACCATCCCCGGCAGCAGCACCAAAAATGAACCGCCTCACAATAGGTGCTCAGTAATCATGCCCAAATCCTCTCTTAGGAATAGTTCATTCAATCTAAGGATTACTTCTCCCACCATGAGATGCATTTATTTGGTCAACCCAGAGATGTATACTTGAAATGGTACGGCACTATATGTGCACTAAGTCCCTTAAAGAGTCATTCTACCTATGCTGCAGGAAGGTAAAATACATGAAAGGAATCTACACTAGAGATGCAAGAAAGGAAACACACTTACTCCTTACTAAAATGAATTCTACAAATTGAATGCTCTACTTAATCCTATTCTTTAAACCTAGAGCATTCACTATAACTATCCTTGTAGGTGCTGCATGAACATTCACAAAGTACAATACTGTAGGAAGAAACTGTAATCTTCTATCTAGAATGGTGGGAATACTGAAAGTAAATTTACTTTACTCTACTGTAATCTACCTCCCAAGTGGGCCCCCTTGGTTGACTTCTGCTAATCTATTAACACAGAAGATAAACCAAAAGTCACTTCATTATATTTCAAGAACTGATTACATAAGAACAATACATAAAAATGGAAATGAACTTGCTGTGGAAGATGCAATAGAAAAATGTATTCCAAAACTTCCAGAATTACAGTCCAATCCCTATAAATAGAGGATCGACACTTTATTCTAAAATAGAAAAGGAAAGATCTGACTGAAATCATGCTAGAGAGGAAAAAGAAAATGTAACAGCCCATAAAATATGAAATGAAATCTAGGTGACCAAGTCAACATGATGGGAGTGTGGAGGGAATATAACAGCACTACATTCCTGCATTTTTGGAATAGTGGCTCCTCATTTGTAGTAGCCATGTCTTCTAGTGCCATGATGGTTACCCATTACAGTTGGTCTTCAACGTCCTCTTTAAATGTTGTCGACCACTCTCAAGTGGCTCCTACTTCTTGGCAGGTTAGCTATCAAGAAAAGATATTCATACAAGTAAACTTAATCAAATTCATCCAAATATTATAACACACATTTTGATTTCTATATGAAATACTGCAATATATATATAATATCGGCAAACATGATAGAATTATCTACCCATGGGTTTAATGGTTCTAACTGTACTTTGAAATAAGTTCAACTGATTATAAGTCCACAAATGTTTTGGTAATACTTAAAAATAGAGTATAAATATTAATATAATAGAGATAGTAAATGGTCTCATCAGAGGTCATCTTGACTTTTGTACCTCAATGTTTATGTTATTTTCCCATATCTTATCCGATGAAAGTCATATTTATATTCTTATGATTGCAGTGGCACCAGTAAGGATTGTATCAACTCTAATGTTCCAAAAATGCTCGATGATGAAAAATTTTCAAGGCTAAAGCTTCTATGACTACACCTTAGGTTGCATTCATGTTAGTCTTGCATTTGCATCTACATCTGCATCTGCATGGTGTTAAAATCTGCATAATAACTTTATCTGTCTCCAATGTGAAGGATTTGATATTCCAATCAATCAATATTCTCATCGTGAAGTGATCCGTTGTGCGTGAACATGACACCCCTTTCTAATTTGACTGTCGTGATTCCATTTTCAGGATCAAAATCAAAATTTGAATTTGACCACTTGCACAACCAATGGAAATCTCTCATTCTTTTCTTCTAATCAATCCATGTATCTTACTTTTGGTCAATATTGGTCAAACAAGACCTCCCATCAAGTACATCTTTTGTCCTAACTGCTTGGGACCTATTTCTAATCAGATCAGCTTCTTCTTGCATCATGTTATCAATTGAATTTCTTCTCATCACTGGGGCACCTAGCCATATTTTGATTTCACTCCTGAGGGGGTAGGATCAGGACATCAACATTCCCGTGATTACATCATCAATCAAAAACTCATCGCCTTGGGCATCTCAGCTTCATCACATCAAATCAAGTTGAGATCATCTTAAATCATAGGCAACCTAATCAATGGTCTTATACAGTGATGTATATACTCAAAACTAGACAAGATCAGTCTTATACGGGCTATTGATTATTGAAACCCGATACATTGATCAAATTGGCTTCATCACTTCAAATCAAGTCAATTTTCTTGTTAATCAAATCTCTTCATGGTAATTAGTTTGATCTCTTCAAATCAAACTGGTTATTCATTCAAACCAATAAAAAAGTTTAAGAGTCCTTAACAGATGTTCAGTTTCATCGCTTCAAATCAAACTGAGCATTCTATTTATATCTTTTGATTGATCTTCGTCGAATCAAGCTCAAAGTCGGTCTTCTTCTTCAAAAGAATGGTTTCATCGCTTCAAATAAAACTATTCTGGGTCTTCTCGCTAACAATTCTTTGAATCAATGCACTGATCGCACATCAATTCAAAGAGGGGCAAATGTAATCATCTAAAAATGGTCATCTAAACCCTAGACCCCCAATCTTAACAATTAATCAAGAAACACTAATCTTGATTATTCTAAGTCCTAAATCAAACATGCAATTCATCAAATTTGAACTGATCTCACCTAAACCCTAGGTCCTAATCGATCATCATACTTGATTAATTAATTAATCCCTAAAATTAAATTCCATTGTCAAATAAACCTTATGTTAATTATTTAATTGATATTTTCATATATTAATTAAATAAAATTGCAAAATTGTCAATTAAATTATAAAGGAATTAAATTAATTAATAAAAACAAATATGTATTCAAAATCAATTAAATTATTAAAAATGCATATGACATCATCAAATCCAGTTAACTGATTTATCATTTTGGAAACAATCAAGTTCCACTCAATTAACTTATTCTCCACTATCTATCATCTTGGAAACATTTCAATTAATTGAGAACTGAATATGGAAGTTTCCAAAAATACTGATGAGTCAGTTTAGTCAACTGACTCTCTCGACCAATCACATCGCTTGCACATGGATTGTGCTTCTTCAATCAAATCTAAGCCACTCTTTTCTTTCGATCTTGACTGTCTATTTGAGAGAGATTTCTATAAAAGAGAAACTCTTTTCCTTCACAGGGATCCTAACTTTTGTTATTGTTATTATACTCTATTTTGCATTCTAGCTTTCTTGCATCTTAGATTTAATTTCAATTGGCTTATTTCACTTTTGTTTAAGCATGTAAATCAATCTAACTTAGAGAACACTTTGATTTGGGCTTAAAATTGAATCTCTCATATTTCAATTTGGTGCTTTAAAATTAAATCTAATTAGCTTTGGATTAACAACAATCCACATTTGCATTTTGCATGTAGTTAATCAATCATTTAGATCAATCATCTAGATTAAATCCTTCGTTTAGAACAATGTGTAGTCACTGAGCTTGCAATGACTTGAGAGAAAGATCATACTCCTGCCTACTAGAAGGCAATAGATCAGTTTACGTTAGCATAGTTTCTTATTGTTTTCATATTTTTGGTTTTCTAACCCGCTAATCATATAAGGTTCTATTGAAGTGTGTGTTTGTCGTGCAGCTTGCAGGTACCCATTTTCACACGAACATATGCATTTGCCACAAGATAGACCCCAGAACTATCTAAACTCTAAAATCCATCAAACTTGTATAAGATAGATTGAGGATCGACACTAATAGTAGCCACAATCATATTAGGATCATGAAGTTCTTGAATAACCACATCTTGTGGTGAGAACTCAATTGTCCTGCCAAAGCCAGAATGGAAAACTTGATAAACAAAAAAGAGGTTTTTCAAAAGGTTAGGAAAAAGATGTACATCCTAAAGAAAACCACCTGAGAATGAGACAACACCAGAACTTGTAACTGCAAGTTTTGCAGAGTCACCAAGGACAATATGTGAAGTATGACTAGGTGCAACTGTGATGACTAGCTCCTAAGAGAGTGACATGTGGTGAGAAGCACCTGAATCAATAATCGATGTGGATCCAGAAGACAAATATCATGCAGAAAAGAGAATGTCCTTTCCCTATGGAAGAGGAAGGTGGTTGAGGTGAGGTGATGTGATATTTCTACATGGCTTCCTCTAAAGCCTCTAACCATTTCCAACACCTGGAAACTAAATGTCCTAACTTGCCACAAAACTGTGAGGATCACATGTTTTCTTCGTAGTCTTGGAGAAAGAATCACTAGAATTTGAGGATTTCCCATGCTTGGGATGGGAATATGGTTTTGAATCATACTTGGGAGGTGTCTTGGAGGAACACTCATTTCCTATTGAGTCTTTCATTAGCTTTGATTTTGGCTTCTATTTCTTCTTAGATTTTTTGGCAACCAATGCTTGGTTCTTTGATCCTCTGAGAGAATCAAGCTAAGATAGATTTGCCTGCTCATGAGTCAAATGATCACAGAACACATCATCTTTAGGCATGGTAAATTTTTTACACAAATAATCCATGGTAGAATGGAAGGTAGAAGAAAATATCTTAAATGGACCATGAACCTTAGAAAGAATAAGGTAAATCCATTCTGAATCTATGTTAATCTTTCCACAACCCTCTAAGATAAACCTGATAGATTTGAATTTCATAAATAAATCCTCAATAGAGGAAAATGACTTAGGACCCAGAGATATCAATTTTGCCTCAATCTGAAGTTCCCTAAACTCATTGAATATGCCAAAGAGAGTCTAAAACATCTCCCACATATCAAGAGGAGTATCACAACCATCAAGATGAAAGAGTAAAGAATCTTAAACATGCAAAGAAATCACACCCATGGCCTCCTCCATCTTCTTCCTATTTTGTGTGGTCTCATAAGGATGAGTAAATACTAGCTGAATGGCATCCAAAAAAGACCATAGCCCTCATGACCATAGAAGCCTAGTCATACAGGATTTCCAAAAATGGAAATTATGTGGAGTGAGAAGCTCAACTAATATTGAATCTGCCATTGTTGCACTGATCTGACTGTTTAATTATTAGTTATATTTTAGAACTAGACAAAAGATGCAGAAGGGTTTTTATTTTGTATTTTTGAGTGTTCTAGTTTTTATTAAATAAATGGTAGAAAACAAGAAAAAAAACACCCCCCCACAAAGAGAAATACCAAACCCTAGTATAAACTAAAAAGATAGAAGGAGATACAGGACAAGAAATTCTTCAGATTGAATGGGAAAATATCTAATCAAATTTCTCAGAAAATAAACTTCAGATCGAAAGAGATCTCATCAAAAGATTTCCAATGCTTATTTTTGATAAAAAAGGAGTTTGTATGCACATTCTAGAGGCTCGGGAGTGCATAAAAGAAGCCCCCAATTTGATTGGAAAAAGAGGCAATGAAGAAGAAAAATCTGAAAATCAAAACTATACCAAAGTCTCCGTCTCTGATGCGGGAGCATCCCAGGGTAGTTGGCTATCCTACATGTTTGGGAGATTTGATGGATTTGTGTGGACTTATTTTCATGTGTGAGGGATTTGGTAGAGTTTTTTGGACCTACTTGGGTCTTTGGTAATTGGTTTTGATGTATTTAATGGAACTTGGCATGGTCTTGGTTGCTTGGCATGGACCTGGAGGAGATCGGCCTTGCTTAGGAATTTGGTGCCTATTACAAGACATATAAGTAATTTTCCACAAATATTTAGAGAATAAAAATTTCAGGGATTGAAGAGGGCCTATATTTCTACCTACGGTTCAAAGAACGAGTTCTAATTCATCTGGATCTAGGAGATATCGCAATTTTACTAAGACATCTATTTTGGGCATTTAATTGTTGTTGTTGGCTGACTTGTGGCATTTAATTTCGGTATTTGTATTTAATTTATGTTCAGGGCCGACCTGTGGCTTAGATTGGTATAAATAGGGGTTTTGGGGGAAGTCTTTAGTCATCATTCATTCATCCTAGAGAAGAGGAAGAGGTAGAGGAGCGAGTT
>MU223547.1:3864830-3875344 GCA_018584345.1 Thuja plicata | reverse complement strand
GTACTTTATGCAATTGTTTGTTAACTACATTTCTATACTTTTATTCACATATCTATTGTTTGCTCACCATTTATGCTGACATGTATACTTGGCTCTAGGCATCTATGAATACAATACATCAACATAATTTGCAGAATTATCTATTTATTTTTAAACATTTAATTACTGTCATCATATGTAAAATAAAAAACAAATAACTAATGTTGTAAACTATACAAAGACCTTTTATTTCCTACTAGTTTTAAATACAAAATGCTAACAAAAAAATCAAACAAAGCACAAAATCCTACTAGTTTTAGGCAAATCTAAATCATCATTTCACATCTTTTCCGAGTTGAGCATAAGATGCCCATTACACCTAAATGAACCTGGCCATTTCTCCTCTGGCAATATTAATGATGTGTGGTTATAAATGCAAAAGGTGAATACTAATCCCAACAGCAAGAGTCTCATACATATTTATACATATTTGATATATATATTTATACATATTTTATACCATAATATATATATATATAAAATGTTTAAAAATGGCACAAGCTATCAAAATTTTGACACAAGGCACTTATCATATCGATGCTGATGCTATACATTTGACGACATGATCAACCATTGTTCATTGAAATTTTGACACAAGGCACTTAGCATATCGACGCCGATGCTATACAATCAACGACATGATTAACCATTGTTCGTTGCAATTTTGACACATGACACTTAGCTTTTCGACACCGATGCTATACTTTTGATGCCTTAATCGAGCAGAGTTCATCGACATTTAGACTGACATTGGTCACCTTGGTGGAAAGCAGGGTCCAGGCTGGACCAAACATTTCAACGCATCTTCGGTTGATAAATCCACCCTATGTGTGTCGAAATATCGATGATGGTTTAGTGTGATGTAAAATCGATGAAAAAAGACTGACGACAGTGGTGGTAATTTTGTAGACCAATTGGTGTCTAAATTTTGACAAATCCTTGTCGAAAATAGGGCTAAAATTTACTAGTGTAACCTCACATCATCACATTCTTTAAATTAGGGGCTGGATAATAGAGTGATTTATTTCTCCAAAGCTCCCCTAAGACCATGCTTCGCCATTTAGGTTGATGTGTCAATGGTAACATCAGATGAAGATTCAGTAGCATCTACTAACTCTTCCTAATCCTTAGACTCACGTTGATTCTTTACTTTCCATACTTTATTACTATCCTTGTCTCCTTCCTTCTTGAAAATTTTATCAAACTCATTCTTATATTCTATGAAGATCTTACCAACATCACCAACATTTTTCTTGATGACAATAGGTGGTGATCTTCTATTTCTTATAGCTCCATTAGACCTACAAAACTTTCCTATATGTCCTTAACTATTACGTTTATAGCATGTAGGAGATGATCTTCTCTTATTAACCTGTAACCTATAATTCTTTGTGATGTGCCCAAATTTTTTTCACTTGTAACATGTAATATTAGTTTTTGTTTCTTCTCTGATATAATCTTGTTTAGTGCTTGAGTGATCATGTTTTCTACATTCTTCTTTCTTATGCCCATATTCGTAGAAATTGAAACAATAACTAGAAAAGGTCCTATAAGGAGTATTACCTCTATTATCCCTCTCCATGTGACCAACTTTGTTACATCTAAAGCATCTTCCTTTGAAAGGTCTGATATGCTCTCTAGGTTCCTCTTGTTGTATAGGGTCTTCTTTCCAATTAGGTGTCACATATGGTTTACCTTCAGACTATCTTTCTTTAGATTTAGAGAATTCTCCTTTATCAAAGCCAACTCCTGTCATGTCACCTTTAGGCTTTTGTCTTTCCCTCTATTTAGAAATCTTGTCACTACTTGCATAAAATTTTTGAATGTGATTATTTTCTTCAACAAGTTCTCCCTTAATGATGTGGTTATATTTCTCTAATTCCTGATACTTGATTCTATAATCATCAAGTTCAAACAACATCTTTCCCATATCTACATTTTCATCCTTCAAGATCTCTTCAACTATGGTCTTTCTATCTTTCTCATGTTTAACATGTTTGGTCATCTGAATAGGAGTAAATTCAAATTCATGTTTCAATGCTTATTTTTCTTGCTTAAGCTATTTAATCTAATCAGATGAATCATTATCATATTCCTCTTGTATCATTTCCACAAGCTCTTGCCTTGGGTTCCTAGGAAGTTAAAGTTGTTTCTTAAGATTCTTTATGAAACCTTCATGTCTTCTCAGTTTTAATTTCAATTTAGCACTATCAGGTTTTGCCTTATCAAGGTCTTCAAGTGTGACCTCAAAGTTTTCTTCCAAAACTACTTGATGTTGATGGGACTTTATGAGAGTCTTGCCAACATGGGATATATTTGTCACCGGGTACTGGAGTAGCGTACAACATTGCCTAAAGAGGTTTACTGGAGAGTGGCCTCTCCTAGCCTTGAAGCACCTGGTAGTCAGGTCACAATAGTGCAGGGGTAGCTTAGTTGAACATGTAACTATTTGTGTTGAAGGAATAGCTGGTTTTTGACTCATCCACCTTCTGGGAAATTTGAAAGATAAAGGATTTCTTGCAAGCACGCTTGATTCAAAAAAGAAATATAAAAATGCCAGGTCAGATTTAGAATGATTATCTATCTATAGTCATATCATAGGTTCTTGAAAACATCAACAAAGCTCCAGATAAAAGAAATAACAACAAATACCAAATGCATATATGATTATCAATCAGACACACATCAATAGCAAGGTAAAGTATTTTATCAAATCAATAAAGAACTGGAGAAAAGGATGTATGAAAGCATACAACATGAAAAGATTTGCAAACTCCATAATCTTAAATGACACAAAGTGTTGTTTTAAGAGAGGTTTCTCATTCCTTCATTAACTTTGTAGTGCCATCATCACTGATGATTACATTCATGGCTCCTAGGGAGCATTAATTTACTAAAAGATTGAACAAGGTAACTAAAACTTAAGAGCATCTAGATAGTAATTGTCTACGAACAACAAAATCATCAGTTTTATGACCCTTGAAATGGTGTCAGACCTATTCTTTATAGAAATATTATCTACATCAGGACCTTAACCTATATATCCTACTTACATTAAACTAAAATATTCACAGTCGATACTACATGCACTATCATTATCACCTTACTATATACAATCATTTGAGAAGACAAGAGAAGAAAGAAAGAAGGAGAAAAGTCCTGGAAAAAATCTTGTGAAGAATGCCCTTGTACTTTTAGATGTGATAGTACACCCTAGATGATTTAGGCCATAGGCCCTGATAAATGTGTCTTCATTTCTCATTCTTTGAGTATCATTCCCATACACTAGGTATTAAATGTTGGAGTGGAACCTAGGTGTATGCACCCTAAAATGGTCGCGTAGACTATAGGCCCCCATTCTTAAATTTATCAAATGACAAAATCAATTTATCAATTTATCAAATTCCTGAATCAATGCTTTGCAACATTTTCAATTCAAATCAATTTCCTTGATCAAATCTTAATTAATTCAATTATTTCAATATTTTCTAAAGTTTGATCATTTCATCAGTAATCTTATTTAATTAAAATAAATCTTTTAATTAAATGATCTTATCTTATTTAATTAAAATCTCTGTTTTAATTAAATAAAATAATCTTATTTAAATAAAATAAAATCCCTATTTTAATTAAATAAATAAAATCATCACTTAAAGCTCCCTTTCTGATAAAAAAAGGAAATAAATCAAATAAAAAATAAACAAAACTCCTTTTTTTCCACACATATTCCTAAGTGGTGGGCTTTTTCATCTTGCCTTTTTAGGGATTTATCCCACATTGCACTTGAGGATGCATTCCTCTCCACACTTTCCTTTATAAGTAGCCCTCTCCTTCTCATTTAGAAATCAAATCAGATATAGAATTTTTATGTTATTGTTATGCTGCAGGTTTGGAGAGTAACTTTGGAGGAGAGTTTGAGCATTTGAGCTTGAACTATGCAACTTCTCTTCTTTTGTCTTCTTCTCTCATGCATCAATGACAATCCATTCATAGTAGATTCATGTTAATTTAGATGCATATGTCCTTCATAGATTATTTTTCATATTTCCTTTCATGCATTGTTATCATATAGATTAGTTTTCATATTTCGTTTCATGCATTATTATCATATAGATTAATTTGCTTCATGCATTGTTATCATATATAATAGTTTCCATTTTCATTTGCAATGCATATTTGATGATCATGGAGACTAGCATTCCATCTCTTTCTCTTTGAATCTCTCATTTCATGGTGTACTTGCATGGGCATAAACTAGGTCTAAACTGAGGGCCTTCATCACAAACCCTTGCACTCCATGAATAGGGAGCTATGAGTCACCATTTGAGACCTCATTCTTGAGAAATCTTGATTACATTGACTTATAGAAGTGTGTCACATTTTCAACACACATTTTTGGCACCCTTTGTGGGGCAGAACATCCATTTCTATCATCACATTCAAAAATTCCTTTAATCTTATGTCTATTATTCTCTTAGTGTCTTTAAAGCTCTCATTTTGAGCCAAAGTTGACCCCACCATCGCGTCTGGATTGTCGTTTTGGTTGAAAATGACTATAAACTTGCCCATATTTGACCAAAGTCAAATCTATGGTAAATATTTTTGTCCAAACAAGCTTGCACAAAAATCGAGGCAGATTTCAGATCATCTCTGCATGCAACCCGATGCAAATTTTTGAAAAAAATAATTTTGTTTTACTGTGTTGAATTTGATGTCCATATGACCGTCAAAATATGGGCCTTCAATGATGGCCCCTAGCCCGTCAATTTTAATGCCGCAGTCTGTTGATGTCAGCAGGGTTTGAAAAGTCTTAGCCTTCACCATTGAGCTTTTTGGTCTTACAGTCTAACTTAAAACGATCATATCTTGCTCATATTAGGTCCAAATTGAGTGCAATGTTTTTTGATTTTGGGTAGAATTGTCTCAATATTTCTGGGTTTCTCTTATTTTCTAGATTTGAGTCATGGGTATATCAGAAATTGCAAGTTTTGATCATTGTACCTATCTAATCCTTTGTTTTGCAGCTTCCAAAGCCTCGTACGGGCTCATACGGTAACATTTTTTAGTGCAATTTTTTTTGAAAGTGCATAATTTTTTATATAATTTCTGAATATGCAATCAGATTTATGATTTTCTAATTTTTATAATGCAAACAAGTTTTGGGCTTTGTTGTTCTCTAACTTATCTTATTGATTATAGTGTAATAGTGGTTTGTAGGACGTTTAAAAATAAGACTAAAAATATAGACTACTAATGAATTATCTTGAAGCTTGCCTTGATTGATAACATGCTAAACTTTGTGCTTGCATTTCATTTTATTTTATTACAATAAGAACCCACATGCAAGACTTCTAAAATGAACTTCTATTTTGATATTTTAGGAATGAAAATGATATTAGGAAACTATGCTCTCACCCTTGTGGGATGACCAAAAATCCAAAAGCATTATTGTCATTTTCTTCTGTGTTTGAAGTGTCTTTTAGATTGTAATCCTAAGAATTATATGAACGTATCCTCTCCCCTTGCCTTTGTGGATCTTGGGTCTAAGAGAAACTCATATAATTCTTTTAGCGTGGCTACCTCCCAAGTGCTTTAATAGAGCCAGTGAGAGTGGATTGCCCAACCGGTAACAGGATAAAGCCAAACCCTTCCAAACCAGTGTATAAAAATGCCATTGTGATTAGTCTCATAGTGGACAAGTGTGAATTTGTCGTGGAAACCAAAATCTCCTCTAGTACCCTAGTGGTGCATTAAAGTCCCTACATTGTTAAGGTGAAAACCTTGTGTTGAAAGGATTGGGAAAGCCCCCTTAATTGGGAAAATGACTTGATCACAACCACTTGAACGGATGCCTTGACTACAAACTTTGTTGTAGTGACCAAAAACCCTCTATATGTTGGCACGAAAGGTTAGAGACTAACTAAGATGTCCCACATTTTCACGGCTATTAGTAGAGACAACAATCCTTTGGCAAGTGATTCCCTTGGGATTTGAAGCTTGGTGTGCCTGAGAAGTGAGTGCACATGTAAGGAGGAGCCCGTGCCTCCAAGCTTCTAAGTTGTCTGCTATGAGTAAGTGTGGCTGAACTTCAGTTCAAGTGGGAATTCAACAGATATTTCCCTGGCTTACCTAGGTTGTGATGTGACTATTTCTTTTACAACAAACAATCTACTTGGTGTGTCTTGCATGAGTGAAACATTGAAATATACACCAAACATCAAGAAAATATTGAAACAATCAACAAACTTGCATTCTTAAGTTTCAAACTGTCAACTTGCTCAATTTTCTATCCAATCATTTTCAATCTTCCTTGGTTGATCTAGATCAAATTAGATTACTTACCCCACTATTAGAATCTTTTTTACACTTTGGATTCTTGCATTTGACCTCTTGAACTAGTAATCTTTGATTTCACAAGTAACCTTGCTTGGAGTTGGTGAGCTAGAAACTGTCCTTGTTGAGAAGATAAACCTTTAGATTCTTTGATAACATAGTTGGAGAGTTTTGGTAATCTCTTCTCCTTTCACTTTCATACAAATTCAAATTCAATCAATATAACTTGGGTAAATCATCCTCCTGATCCATATGTGTTAGGGTATTCACCTGTTCATTGGGCACCTCTGTGGCAGTGTTGGTTTACACCCCTTGCAAAATTCTATCTTATCCTCTCTTTTGAACAAGTGAATGCCTTTACTATCTTATTTTGGTACCAACATTTCTTAGGGTCATCTTATCAGCTAGTACCTTTTCTTTCATGCCAGTTACAACAAGATATCAAGTAGATCAAGGAAAATTACCTCAAGTAGTCTTTAACCAATTACCCTTAGTTCAAACTCACTAAAAATGTAAGGGAAAAGAACCCATATTTGATCAATCACCTAGGAACAAATCAAAAATTTGGTTTGATTCAAAGAGTAACCTGAGTGAGTTGAGCACACCCTTAGCATCTTCTCACTCGAATATGGATATGAGTTACATAATGACTCAATGAGAGAGGGGAGAAATGGATAAATGCCTTGATGACATATTTGAAAGACATAGAGATACCATTCCATTTGGCTGTTCCTCTCATGAAAGTCAACCAGTCTCACCTCTCATCTCAACTAGATATTTGGATGCACACCAAAGGGCTGAGAGAGGTATGAGGCAAGCCTATCAAGATGAACAATCACAACATGATAACCAAGCTGATGAACCTTATGGCACTTGTGTGAATGCAACATACACCAATGACTTGTTTATAAATTCAAGACCAAGTTCACCGCTCAAAACTGTTGGAAATACAATAACAAGAAAGCAAGATACTGAGAGGGGGGGTGAATTAGATCTTGAACTTTAATCACTTTAAAACAAACTGATCCACAAACATATATATATATGTATATATATATATATATATGTATGTATATATATATATAATTGATCTAACATATAGTAGCATCCATGACAGTAAATAGATAACACAATACACAAAATTTGGTAACCCATAAACCCAAATAGGTAAAACTAGGGTGAGGATGACACCCACAAATTCTTCACTACTGCAACAATAAAGTGTGCCTATTAGGCCTACAATGGTTTGATTACAATATGCAATCTACCTGGTTAAAGGTCTGCCCAGTTAAGAGCTTTAGATTATTACAATCTACCTTATGAAAGGATTTCAACTTACAGCAAAGTAAGAACTCTACTAAGAGATTTAGAAAGGTTTGTTAGAACCACTTTGTTAAGAGATTTCACCTGATACACTTGTTTGAATGTCTTAAGTACTGATCCTCTTTACAATACCTTTTCTTATCTTATGATATGATATATCTTTACTTAGTTGTTCACTGCTTTGTCACTCTGCTAGATCTATGCTTCTTTCATAAAATAACCCTCTGCACATCTCTAATGAATGCACACCTTTGTTCTCAATTTATACAAAATTAGGGTAAGAATCAATCTTATATATCTTTATGAATATGGCAACAAGATTTAGATCAATGATCAAGATCTAATACTTATGCCTCCAAGGCATTCCAATTTTCTAATTGACTACATGCTGCGCATAGGATAAAATAATTAAATGCATAATTAACTCCGTAGAGAATATTAAATGCTTATATATGTCGGCCCAAAAATCTCATAAGTTGGCCAAAACATTTTACCTTAAAGTTTGTGTCATTTATGACATGTATGTCAAAACTATCTTGCTCAGCACTTAAGTCTCCTATTGCTCGGCATGGACTTGCCAGGTAGCTCAACCTATACTATTTTAACTTAGCTACAGTGGTAGCTGACCAAAAATGCCTAGATAAATGACTAAGTGTAGACACTAAATAATCAACAAAAACTTAGAGATTAACAATCTCCCCCTTTGACATTTAGTGGCAAAAACACTTATCATTTTGTTTACATCCACAAAACTGCTTAAGTACATACAATACTCCCCCTTTGATTATAATTCATATTATACATGCCTTCAGCAAAAAAAATATTATACCTTCAGCTCATTTGTTCATTCCTTTCCTGATTCCCCGTTGTTTTTGTCACTGATAGTTGGAGGGGTTAATTTGTACTTATCGAAAAACTATTTTTGAAGTTGTAGAATCAATGTAAATAAAGTATCCCAACTATCTTTAACAAACTTCATAACTTTTATCTTATCTTCTAGCTTAGCAGCTAGACTTACCAAAATTTTTGTAGTAGAGAGATGAGGTTCTCTCTTTACCTTTTGTAGCTGTAAGTTATTTTTGAATAACCTCTAGCTGAGGTATCATATTAGCTTGAATTGTAATCAATTTGGCCCTAATTTGGCCATCTTCAACCATAAGCTCGGCTAACCTCCTTTGTGTATGAGTTAACTTATTTAAATGTATGGAGCTAGAGATAGTATCCATGCTTAGTAAACTTGCAATTGACTTCATATCTAGGTGCAATTTCTCAATTAACAGCTGATTTTCTATTTTGTAGCTATCTCATCAGATATCTTTTCAAGTACTTTGTTCTCAAACTTTCTCTCAAACCATTGCAATAGTTTGTCATTTGCCTCAATATTATCATCAGACACCTTTTGTACAATGTGAACCAATTGTTCTAGTATAGGTTCCTGGTCATTTACATCATCCATATCAAAAAAATTTACAAAAATATCTTTGATATCATGTAGAACTTGTTTTTTCTTCTGTTCTCTCTTCATTTTTTCTTGTCTCTTCTTCCTCTTCAAAAGTTTTTGAAGGGTCTGAATATGCTCATATGAAAAATTCTCAGGATCCCATTTAGGAATCACAATGACTTCATCTAATGTGACATTTAGCCCTGGTGACTTCTTATTTAGCTTCCTCATTTTGAGCTCAGGTGAGCTGTCATTCAACTTAGTTTCAATGATTTCCTTTCCTTTGCTAGTAAGCAATTCAATTTCTAACTTCATCTTAATCAAGATTTCCTACTGGTCAGGTACATTCCCCATTTTGGGTCCAGTGGGGGTAGATGAAGCAGAGTGTGGTAGGTTTACCAACACTTGTATAGCCTCTAGTTCTTTAGGCTTGTCTCCATTTCCTTCCATTTTGTCTCCGTTATCTAACAATGTGTGAGAAACCTTTAAAATAGGTGGATTTTCAATATTTACCTCTTGATCTTCTACATTCTCTTTCTCAGCTCCTTTCTCTTCATTTTTCTCTTCGTCTTTGTCTTCATCAGCCTTAGTAGCCTTGATAGGTGATTCAATAATTGTGTCTGCCGGCTCATCCTGATTCTTGGCATCTGTACACACAAAATAGTGCAATTCTATGAATCCTTACATGCAAGGAAACTCAAGAATGAGCCCTCACAAATCAATCCATAGCTCTCTATGCATGGAGTTGCAAGCCTTGTAAAATTGCTCTCAGCTAGAGCTATAAACTCATGACCTTGCCAATAAACCACACAATGAGAGATTCACAATGAAAAAAAGGGCAAGAATGCCAATAGCTCCAAATAGAATCAAGTGTATGCAATGCAATGCAAGCTAGATGATAATGCAAACTAGTCTATGAAAATGAAAGTACAATGCAACTAATCTATGAAAGGAAAGAACAAATGTTACCAAGCCTTCCTATTTAGACTATGTGAGATTATTTTATTGCATGAAAGGAAATCTAAGCTATGAAATGAAACTATGAAAGAAAATAACAATGCAACTATGAAAGCAAATATGAAAACTATGAAGAAAGCTCTCAAATGACCTAGAAAACTTGCAGCATAACTTTAGCTCCAAAACCTAAGATATGAAAATGAAGGAGAGAGCTCTCTTTTTATAAGAAGTGAGATGAAAATGGACCATTGAGATTAAGAGGAAAAAGTCTTAATCAAGGGTGGAGAAAAAAAGAAGCTTGATCCTTGTGCACAAATATCATCCAATAGGAAAATAGGAGTTGACTTTTGTGTCTCACATAAGACAAAAAGTGTTTTTTCCCTTTTTTATAAAATAAAAATAATGCTTTATTTGTGCAACA